>JABBWA010000139.1:0-130396 GCA_016628065.1 Suillus lakei
TACAATGATCTGAGAAATTCTACCGGTGAAACCCTTGCCAGCAGGCTGTCGTTTGACTGTAAGCCTTGACGTTAACTTCTGGTTTGGAACTAACGGAATCCCATTCATTCAGGCTATCTTTGATGTGAGGTCGTTCTACAATGCGCCCATCAGACAAATCTGATAGATTCCTCTACATAGTACATAGTCTTGTCACTCAGGAACCGCGTTAGGTAAACACGTCATTCCGTAATGATAAAAGCTGACTGAAGGCCCACGACTGCCAGACTTGCTATACATCGTGAGCACGGTACCTACTTCAGCCAGTGTAGCGACTTATCATCTTGCAGTACCATTCGAATGGACGCCTCAAGGGAAGTCATGTGGCTCCTCGGGCTCAAGAACAGAAGGCTACAAGTGCCGACGTGGTAAGTGACTGCCTGACGTTATGTGCTGTGTGCTTCTGCCGCTGATATTCTATCTAGATATTGTTTGCTGGCTGCCGCGATGATCAAATCAGTGCTGATACAATGCAGGTTAGTATGGCTGTTGGGGCTATGAGCTATGTGAGCGACATTTTCATTCCATCTCTCCACCTGTTTGCAGCTGACACGCATGGGCAACAGGCCTTTGTTACATCTTTAAGTTGGTCGGGAGTTCTGTTTCTCGTTGCGTGAGACTGTCAGACTGACTTCGCGCACAGCAAGGAAGCCGGTACAAAGTTATGTCTGTCTTCCAAAGAAGCTGCATTCTTCAAGACGCAAATCGGTATCGATAATGATGAAGAGGCATATTCTGGAAGTTCAATCGAAAGCATACAAGGTGAGTCATTCTGATGACAAGAACTCGTCATAAATCACATGACTTAGACGTCACCAACTGATCGCACCATATCCTTGTATTTATGCTTTTGCCTGTCTTCGGTATGTTGATAGAACTCTGCGCATTGAAATATAGAAATGTAACCGCGCCCAGGCTGGACATATCGACTTTCCCTGTGTATGAACATGTCCTAAAGCTTGGTCGTGAGCGCCCGGATGCCGTGTTACTAGATATCGGCTGTTACTGTATGTCAAACTATTATCCGCTGTCTTGGGTCTTGACTCTTTTGTAGTCGGCGTCGACGCTAGAAAGGCTGCGGCGGATGGTTTTCCTGTGGAGCATATCATTGCGTCCGATATCAACAAAGGTAACTTGTTTCCTCTGCGAATCATTCGTTCTGGTTAACAATGTATGCGTATACACAGAGTTCCTATAATTAGGCCACGAACTTTAACACGACGCAGGCTTCTTACGCCGGACACTTCCTTTCTGGAGATGTTTTTGATCCAGCATTTCTCCGCGTCACTGAGTGGTCGGATGACATCTCTTCGGCACCTGGTATTGATTTGACCTCGCTGAAATCCCTCAATTGTAAGAGCTTGCTGCGGCCGATCCCGGCGTCATGGTTCAGTCAAAGATGTGAACGAAATCAACAATCTTTCTTCGGGTTCGAGTCATGATGGGACAGGGAATCGAAGAACTGTTGGCAGTCAGCATATCGATTTGCATCAACGCTATCCCTGGCTGAAATTCTCGGAAGGGAGGCATTGTTTGTGACCGCCTTCAGAAGCCAAATGTGCAGGGACGGTCAAGTCTGCTTTACGAGATGAATACAGGAGCAAAGGATGAAAGAAGTGCATAGCGGGGAGACAGCTGTTGACACTATCCGAAATGATGCTCCCAATCCACACCACATATTTGTTCCTCTGCTGTCCGTTCGGCGCATCAAGCTACGACAGCCGAAGCGGCGAGTAAGTATCCCCCTCTCCTCTGCCTGGCGTGTCCATATTCCAAGCCACTGGCGATGACGCTTCCAATGAGGATGACAAGTATGAAGATCCCTGTCGTATTATAGGCGATTTTTGTAAGTGAGTTAGGGTGAGGCACGGGTGTTCTTCCCAATTTTGAAAACGTGAGTCACAAATATGTGAAATCCTGGATGCGCGAGTCAGGATTCTATGATTCTAAGTGCCCCAACCAGACCCAGTACTTGATGGGCGTATTAGAAATGGCCTGGTAAATATAGTGTGACACATCTGGATGTGAGTCTGGATGGGCCAACTGTACTCAACATGCTTATTTGTCAATAATATCCTGTATGTCAAGCATAGTTGGCCCATCGAGACACCCATCTAGATGGGGCCGATGCAGTTTATAGATCCAAATATAACTGATATCAAGAATATATTGTATTTGAAATATCTATTTTCAGCGGACTATATATAGCAAGCACTGAATTAAGTATTAAGTATTAAGTATTGATACAAGTATATACAAGTGTGCATCAAACATGAGGCAGTTCAGGGCAGGAGGGAAAGGAGGGCGTAAAATGAATGATCGATAAGCTTAAGAACATACCATACCTCATCTACTGATCTCACAATATCCTGATGATAATGCAATGCCACCATGGAAAGGAAAAGGAAAACAGAATGCAGCAGAATCGGTGAGCAACATAGACTGAAGGGAGGTCTAATGAAAAGAACTAACCAACTCACAAAGTCTACCACAGAGTCCAATGCATTTAGATTGGATACGCATCCTATAGACACAAAGGTGAACAATAACAACCAAGCCACTAAAATCCAGCGTCTGGATTTTAAAAGTTTTTTGTAAATGGGTTTGGTTAAGGATATGGTTTTGTTAGGGGTATGGCCTACTCAAACTCATGTGTGTGGGAGATGTGAGATGAAAATCACACATTACTGGTATAGAACATGTAAATATATGGTTATTATTGATATACATGATGATATAAATGCTGGGTATTGTGTGCTTTGGCCTTCTGATCCAACCTGTAGTCACACTGGACAACACCAACACATGGACAAATGTATGTATTTGCTTGTGCATATGCATGGCAACCCCAGATACAGCGTGTTCTCATGGCATAAATAAGACCTCTTTGTATAATATCACACAAGTTAACAGTATAATCCTTCATAGGGGGGAGGGGGGTATTATGAGAGGTGAGAAGTGAGAACAATGAGATGTGAGAAGTGAAAAATGAGAAATGAGATATAAAAAGTGAGAATAATGAGAAGTGAAAATAATGAGAAGTGAGAAGTAGATGAAGTGAATGTAGAGTGGATATATCTCCCCCACCCCTACTAGGGATTATGTATAATGATGAAGATAATATACATGAGATGTTGAGAAGGGATTGACATATCATAAGACACACATATTTATAGTGACATGATGATAGTTCAGAGAGGAGCAAGATAGAGCAAACTCCTTACCAAAGAATAAGTCCATCTAGAGTGAACAAAGCACTGCAGATATCTTATACACATTTAATTGTACAATAGTACCATAGATGGACATCATATTTGACAACTTATATGTGCCTAATGGAGGAGATGAGTGGATTTATAATGGGCTGGTTAGCACTTTATTCATTAACAGCTGATGATGACTCATATGTGGTCTAACAACACAGACATCCAATAACATATTGTTTTACCAGACTTTCAACATGTAAGTGAGCTTATTGGCACTAACTCATAGATGAGAAGATGGTGAGAAGATAGTGAGAAGTAGATGAGATGTAGATGAGAAGCAGATGAGAAGCAGATGAGATGTAGATGAGAAGGTGGTGAGAAGTAGATGAGAAGTAAATGAGAAGGTGGTGAGAAGGTGGTGAGAAGTAGATGAGAAGTAGATGAGAAGGTAGTGAGAAGATAGTGAGAAGTAGAAGAGAAGCAGATGAGAAGTAGATGAGAAGGTAGTGAGAAGATAGTGAGAAGTAGAAGAGAAGCAGATGAGAAGGTGGTGAGATGTAGATGAGATGTAGATGAGAAGTAGATGAGAAGTAGGTGAGAAGCAGATGAGATGATGATGAGAAGGTGGTGAGAAGTAGATGAGAAGGTAGTGAGAAGATAGTGAGAAGTAGAAGAGAAGCAGATGAGAAGCAGATGAGAAGGTGGTGAGAAGTAGATGAGAAGTAGATGAGAAGCAGATGAGAAGCAGATGAGATGTAGATGAGATATAGATGAGATGTAGATGAGAAGGTGGTGAGATGTAGATGAGAAGCAGATGAGAATAGTGCCTACTATAGAGTTTAATATAGCTTTCTAAAGCTGCTATAGTTGATAGAGGATGGTAGGATTGCCAGGATAGTGGTTGAGACCCTAACCTTATCCTAGGGTTTAATTTATGGCGATGACTGCCTTATGTGGAAGCCCTAACCCTAATTTTGCGTGGGAATATGGTCAAGGTAGGTAGCTGCCTCCTGCACTGACAGCAGTGCCCAATAGGAGCCACTCTCATAGTGAGGAGATGAGACACGCACCTGCAGATTGTGTGGCTCCCAATGGGACCCGCGTTCATTGTGAGTAGATCAGCAATGATAACATACCTGCAGACAGTGCAGTCCCCAAAGTGCGGTCCCCATTGGGACCCGCATGTGTTGTGAGTAGATTAGAAACATACCTGTGGGGTGTGTAGTCCCCATTGGGACCCGTGTGTGTTGTCAGTAGATTAGCAAATACCTGTAGGAAGTGCGGTCCCCAATGGGACCCGCATCTGTCATGAGTCAATTAGAAATATACCTGCAGAGTGTATGGTGTCCAATGGGACCTGGCTGTGTTGTGAGGAGATAAGAGATACCTGCAGAAACTGTGGTCCCCAATGGGAGCCACATGTGTTGTGAGTAGATGACAGAAATCCCTGGAGGGTGGGCGGCTTCCATTGGGACCCGCGTGTGTTGTGTAGAGATAACACATACCTGTGGAAACTGCAGTCCCCAATGGGAGCCATGTCTGTTGTGAGGAGAAGATAACCACCTGGAGAGAGTGCGGTCCCCAATGGGAGCCGCGTTGATTGGGAGTAGATGACAGAAATACCTGGAGTGTGTGTGGCTCCCATTGGGACCCACATGTGTTGTGAGGAGATAACAACATATACCTGCAGAAACTGCGGTCCCCAATGGGACCTGGCTCTGTTGTCAGTGGACAACAACACACCTGCAAAAACTGCGGTGCCCATTGGGAGCCACATGTGTTGTGAGCAGATAGATGAACACCTGCAGAGAGTGCGGCTCCCATTGGGTCCCATGTCTGTGGTGAGTAGATTAGACACCTACCTAGAGGGTGTGCGGCTCCCATTGGGACCTGCTGTCGTGAACATTCTGGCTGCAGCCTTGCAGCGACTGTTTTGACGTAGTTTGACTTACCCTTACATTCCTTAGGTTATGTTCGCATTTTTACTGCTTACATAATCATCTCTCTCTTACCTGGACTTTATACCAGTCTTTACCTGGTAGTTTCTGGTTTCCAGTTCTTGGTTGCTCCCCATTAGTTTGGGTTATTTAGTAGCATCCCCCGTTGTAGCTTCGTGGTTGTAGCTTCTTCAGCTCACTTCTTAGCTCCTGGAACACATTTCTCTGTTTGGTCTGGCAGTGACTTTGTCCCCCTTATTTTCTTCCTCTCCATCTCTTGAGCCAGAGCCTGGTCAGAAACCCTTTAGGGTCGAACGTGTCTACTCCTTAGACGTAGCAGCTAGACATAGCACTGACCCAACATATCTGCAAGCCTACAGCAGAGTTGTTACCCACAACTGGAGCCCACCGCGAGGGTTTCTTGTTTCTAGGTTCACTGTGCTCACCCAAGAGACTCTTCCCCACCCCAACATTCCATACTCCAATTCTTACCCAACCATAGTCACTCTCTTCCCCTGTTTTCACCTGGACCTTCTCCCCCCTCCGCACTGATAGGCGACTTTCCCACGCGTTTTTCGAGCGGATCTCTCGCTTTTCAAGGGCTGTATTCCCCTCGTTCAGAGCCTTCTTTGGACCCCCTATTTGTCCGATTTGGAGCAGAGGTTGTTGAGATATAGAGAATTTCGTGTTTTTGAGAGGTTGAGGAGAGATAAGCTTTTCCTGGGAGTACCAAGGCCTGTCCCATCTAGCTCTTTTTGTGGCATATCATCCCTTAGTGGCTCTGTCCATCGCCCAAATCCGCTTCCTGATCTGACCAGCTGTTCTTTCCCTACTGTCTACCCCTTCCTCCTACCCCATTTTCGCACTTTTACACGGTTTCCCTGTTTCTCTGGCCATCCTCTCATTGGAACCATATAGACCCTATACTCATTTTGACGCCTTTGAACGCAGCTATCCATCCCTCCCCTCTACGTCCTGATCCGTCCGCTCCCTCACTTGCAATCCGCATTTTCGTCTTTTTCGCATTTTTACCGTATTTCTTCGAACTTTGGCTATGTTACCTGTCACTCCACTTCCTCCAGCTGCTCCCTGTGCTTCCCTCATCCCATGTACCTACTGTTCATCATCCCACTCGCCCCCCTTGCCTAGAAAGAAGAAGACTCGTCGTGCTGGACGTCGTATTCGTGCTGCTCAAGCTCGTGCTCACTCTACCCCCTCAGTACCTTTACCACCTGTTCATTCTGTCTCCCTTCTCACTGTGGACACTCCCACCCCACTTCCTGCCCCTCCTAGACTTCCTTCTCTGCCGCTTCCTGACCCTGCACCCTTGACTAAGGATACCCTGCATCCTATCCTCCAATCTGTCATTTTCAAGATCATGGATGAGGTTAGTTGGAGAACTGACAAGCTTTATGGAGAGGTTCAGCGTTTGCAGAAGGTGATTTGGACTGGAGATGGTTGTCACTTACAGACCCCCTGGCATTTGTTTCTTGAGGATGGCTGACTGGGGACAGTCAGTATTCAAATTTCCCATGGGATGTCGTGAACATTCTGGCTGCAGCCTTGCAGCGACTGTTTTGACGTAGTTTGACTTACCCTTACATTCCTTAGGTTATGTTCGCATTTTTACTGCTTACATAATCATCTCTCTCTTACCTGGACTTTATACCTGTCTTTACCTGGTGGTTTCTAGTTTCCAGTTCTTGGTTGCTCCCCATTAGTTTGGGTTATTTAGTAGCATCCCCCGTTGTAGCTTCGTGGTTGTAGCTTCTTCAGCTCACTTCTTAGCTCCTGGAACACATTTCTCTGTTTGGTCTGGCAGTGACTTTGTCCCCCTTATTCTCTTCCTCTCCATCTCTTGAGCCAGAGCCTGGTCAGAAACCCTTTAGGGTCGAACGTGTCTACTCCTTAGACGTAGCAGCTAGACATAGCACTGACCCAACATATCTGCAAGCCTACAGCAGAGTTGTTACCCACACCGCGTCTGTTGTGAGTAGATTAGACACCTACCTAGAGGGTGTGCGGCTCCCATTGGGACCCGCGTCTGTTGTGAGGAGATGAGACACATACCTGGAGAGAGTGCGGTCCCCAATGGGAGCCGCATCTGTTGTCAGGGGACAACAATATATCTGCAAAAACTGCGGTCCCCAATGGGAGCCGCATCTGGTGTGAGGAGATAACACATACCTGCAAAAACTGTGGTCCCCATTGGGAGCTGCGTCTGTTGCCAGTGGACAATGCATACCTGCAGAGAGTGTGGCTCCCATTGGGACTCATGTGTGTTGTCAGTCAACAACAGCACACCTGCAAAACTATACATGCTATGGCTATATATTATATATAACATCACACATTTTTTGGCCATTCTGACTATCTCATATCATGGAACACATCACTGGGATGCCATTGCACCGTGATCATTTTACTGCTGACCATGTCTTGCTGCCAAATATCTATATTGGGACGCCATAACCATATTGGGACAGGCTAGAATCTTATCAGGATGGCTTTGCATGTATCACAGTCATGTAACTACATGATCTTGAACCAATTTTGCAATATCTTTGTCCAACATGGGTGGATGTAGGGGGAGGAGAAGACATACAGCATCACAAAAAATTATTGGGAATCCAAAACTTGGCCTATCATCTTCTGGGACCTTTACAATGGTGGGGAGAAAGTCTTTTGGGTATTTGCTGATGTTTGTGACCTCTGGTGTCTGACCACCCCTGACCTCCAGATGTACCAAGCCCACCACCTCACAAAAAATTCCTGGTGTCTCAAGACTTGGTCCATCATCTTCTGTGGCCTTTAAAATGGTGTGGAGAAACTTTTTGGGCGTTTCCTGATGTTTGTGACCTTGGGTGTCAGACCACCCCCTCACCTCCAGATGCACCAAGCCCACCACCTCACAAAAAATTCCTGGTGTCTCAAGACTTGGTCCATCATCTTCTGTGGCCTTTAGAATGGTGGGAAGAATGTTGTTTGAGTATTTGCTGATGTTTATGACCTCTGGTGTCCGACCACCCCCTGACCCCCAGGTGAACCAAGCATACTGTCTTATAAAAAATTTCTAGTGTCTCAAAACTTGGTCCATAACCTTCTATACCCTTTAAAATGGTGGGAAGAAACTTGGTTTGCTATTTGCTACAGCATAAGACCTCTGGTGTCAGACAACCCCTGAACCCTAGGTGAACCAAGCTCATCAACTTATAAAAAACACCTGGCCTTTCAAAACTTGGTCTATCATCTTCAGTGACCTTTAAAATGGTGGGGAAAAAATTGTTTGTGTATTCGCCACAGCATAGGACCTCCAGTCCAGACCACCTCCTGACCTTCAGGTGTACTACCTTACAAAAAATTCCTGGTCTTTCAAAACTTGGTCCATTATCTTCAGCAAACTTTAAAATGATGGGGAGAAACTTGTTTTGCTATTTGCTATAGCATAGGACCTCTAGTACCAGACCACCTCCTGACCTCTAGGTGTACCAAGCTTACTACCTCACAAAAAATTCCTAGCCTTTTGAAACTTGGTTTTTATTTTTCAGTGGCCTTGAAAATGATGTGAAGAAACTTGTTTGAGTGTTTGCCTCAGTGTGAGATCTCTGGTGTAAGGTCATTCCTTCACTGCCAGATGCACCAAGCTTACTACTTTACAAAAAATTCCTGCCCTTTTGAAACTTGGTCCATCATTTTCTATAGCCTTTAAAATGGTGGTGAGAAACTTGCTTTCATGTTTTCTTCAGTGTAGGATATCTAGTGCCGGGCCACCCCTGACCTCCAGGTGCACCAAGCATACTGTCTCATAAAAAATTCCTGGTCCTTCAAACCTTGGCCCATTATCTTGAGAAACATTTAAAATAATGGGGAGAAGCTTGTTTAAATGTGTGTTGATGTATAGATTCCCTAGTGTAAAAGTGTCCCTTCATCACCAGATACACCAAGCTCACCACCTCACAAAAAATCCCTGGCCTTTCAAAACTTGGTTAATTATCTTTAGTGACCTTTAAAATGATAGGCAAAAACTTCTTTGGGTGTTTGCCACAGCATGGGACCTTCAGTCGAGACTGCCCCCTGACCTTCAGGTGTTTTAAACTTACCATCTCATTGAAAAATTCCTAGCCTTTTGAAACTTGGTCCATCATCTTCAAAAACCTCTAAAATAGTGGGTAGAATTTTGTTTGGGTGTTTTTCACAGCATGGGACCTCCAGTGCCAGACCACCCCCTGAGACCTCCAGATGCATCAAGCCCACCACCTCAACAAAAAATTCCTGGTGTCTCAAAACTTTGTCCATCATCTTCAGAAACCTTTAAAATGGTGGGGGGAATGTTTGTTTGGGTGTTTGCTGATGTTTGTGACCTCTCATGTCAGACCACCTCCCTGACCCCCAGGTGAACCAAGCTTACCACCTTGCAAAAAATTCCTGCCCTTTTAAAACTTAGTCCATCATTTTCTGTAGCCTTTACAATGGTGGGGTGAAACTTGCTTTCATGTTTTCTTCAGTGTAAGACATCCAGTGCCAGACAACCCCTGACCTCCAGGTGTACTAAGCTGGTCACCTCACAAAAAATTCCTGGCCTTTTGAAACTTGGCTTATCATCTTTTGTGGACCTCCAGTGCCAGACCACCCCCTGATCTCCAGATGTACCAAGCTTACCACATCACAAAAAATTCCTGGTCCTTTGAAACTTGGTGAATCATCTTGAGAAACATTTATAATAATGGGGAGAAGCATTTTTGGATGTGGGTTGATGTATAGGATCCCTGGTGTAAAAGTTTCCTTTCATCACCAGATGCATGAAGCTCCCCACCTCACAAAAAATTACTGGTGTCTCATCAAAGGGGCAAAAATGCGAAAGTGTGAGGACATTTCACAGGGGAAAAATCATAAGGAGAGAGTGTCCTGTAGCCCTGAGCTCCTGATATATTATTCCTACTATCAACTAGATGCTGGGGGAGATTTGGTCAAGTCCATGCAGCTAGACACCAAAAAATGTGCAAGTCCATGCAGCTAGAAACCAAAAAATGCGAACCTATTTTGTGTTTTCCTATGTATATACTGTATCTATTGGTGTAGGGTGCTTCAGGGTGTCAAATGAAGGCTGGATTCTCTTCATATACATCCCTAGACATGTCCTGAATACCCTTGGATGCTCTCCTGTTAAAGGGGCAAAAGTGCGAAAGTGTCAAAATTTTTCACAGCGGGTAAATCACTGGGAGAGGGTAGGTGCATTGTATCACAGGAACTGCTCCCTGTGGTCCTGAGCTCCTGATACATTGTTTCTACTACTGACTAGATGTTGGGAACATTTTTTGCAAGTCCATACAGCTAGAAACCAAAAAATGCGAACCTATTTTGTGTTTTACTATGTATATATTACACCTATGGATGTAGGGCGCTTCATCAAATAAAGGGTGGATTCTGTTCATATGTGCCATGGCCAACAAACTCTTTTGTTGTTGTATCCAAACTACTGCCCACCCTCACAGTACCATGGCCGACACATATTTTTGTCATGTCCTTGAGTATGACTTTCCACTTTACCTTACAACACAACATACCCCCCATCTACCCGCAACATCATTGCCAACTTGATTGGTATTGTCTATCATATCAGTTTCTTCCTGTCGTTGCTTTCTTGTGTTTCGCATGTATTTTCTTGCTCTCATTTTCAGGTCTCAGCCTCTCAGGGTATTTAATGTTGACACGAACCAGTACCAGAGTAAAAATTCATAGAAACAATATGATTAGTAGAAAATGTGACATGTACAGTATAATGTTAAGCCCCCATGACTACATAGACATGGTGAACTTTGAAAGGAAGATGCAGTGAGTGTTTGAAAGAGTAGCCAGCAAAAGGATCTCCCTAAATAAATGTTTGAGAAAATCCCATAAATACTGCCAGTGCCCAGGAACTAAAAAAACAAGCTTGAGGATGTAGATAGGGAGAACCAAGATGAGCTGGAACATGCATAGGGTGGGTGATGAAAACTAAAAGCTAACAAGATGAAGACTTGAGAACATAAACTACCCTAATGCGACGATGAGCAGGCGACAAGAGACGTGAATCTCCTAACTGCCATCACACGTTAGAAAATAATCTCCGCCAGCTGGGGCAGGGATTGCATCATGCTGAGAGTGCCCAGAGCACATGTCACAACGGACAAAGGGATAGGTGTTAGATAGATCCCAGGTAGGTAGACCTATGTAAAGGAAGAGTCAACTTGATGAGTGAGAGACTGAAACCACAAGCAGATCATGACTGAACCAAAACGAGTGTGTCAAGCCACAGGCACTCGTACATTTGACATACCAGACTCTGCAAGCTATGCGGTGAAGATACGAGATGCGGGTATGCGGATGAGTTGTGAGGCGAGTGCGGTGCGGATGCGGAGTAAGAGAGCGCGGATATAACTAGAAGGGAACCAAGTATACGAGTTCAAGTACCAGGTATAAGGGGTGCAATGTGAAGTTTTGCCGGGATCTGTTCCGGAACTTTATGCAACGTGGTTTCTAGGTATAACTAGCAAGGGTCGAATGCTCAAGGAGTGTAGAGGTCAAGCGCAAGATAGGGAGAACTGCAATCGATTGCACAAGAACAAAGAACGAGGTAGACTAAAGCTAGTGACTCCTGCAACACCAACTCAGAGGAAGGGAATGTAGAAAAGTGAGTAGTTATGAGTCCTGGGCGAGTATTTATGTGAGTCCATATGAATCCGGGACTATGCAGGCGACCGCATATCTTAACGCATTTCTCTTCAATCATGCCTCCCTTCGCATTTGCTGTGGAACTACCTGCCGTGGACGACGAGACTGATCGTGTAACGTGAGTGTTTGCCTTGCTTCGCGAGAAGCTGGATGCAGAGATGAAGTGTATCCTGGACGACAATCCGCCTGCCTTGGTCATTAGCATGGTATCAATGTGCGCTTTCCTATAAATGCCGCCTGGAACGGGTATGGTTGGCGGGATACCCGTAGGAGAAGGCAGGTGCGGATGGTTAAGACTCCCTTGTGTCCTAGGTCATCATGTGCTTCCTTGAGGATGCGGTACCTCTGGTGTTCTGGAACAACTAGTTGATGCCTTCCGTGCGGTTCGCGCTTCCACAGGTTACCTTCAAAGATGAAGTACCGGGCTGCGACTGCGACGAATGCGACATGCTGTTCGTCTGTTAACTCCGTACATCGTTCTTTGGTTTCTAGGAACCTCCAGATGTCAATCATTTTCTTGTCCATAGCTTTCGCATCATCAGAACGGGGAATTGGCGGATCTTTGGATTGCGAGACAGCGGTATCAAGGAATGCTAGAAGGGGGGGTAAGCGGATATGCGTTCGCGGTACAGGTGCGATATGTGGTTGGTGCGCGAAAGTCTGGTCTGCGCTTGCAATACGACAACAGCGAGAGTTCAGTATTTCCATGCTGAACAAGTACGAGCGGTCTAGCCAATCCTCGTGATCATCGTGCTCGTTTGGATCCTCTTCCACGGGTGGTCTCCGTGAGAGCCCATCTACCCCGGCATGCTTCGAAGCAGGTACATGCACAAGATTGAAAGAAAACAACAAGATACCCGCGATCCATCTATTGATTGTCGCATTGGGCTGCAAGTCCAGGTTATTGATCATACCTTTAATATACTTTGCGTCTACTTCAACCGTGAGATTGACGACTCCGAAGGTGTAGACCCGGACTGCGCGTAATGTGCGGAATAATCCATATAGCTCTAGCTTGGCTTGTGAGTAGCGACTCTCCACTTCCGTTAGCGATATTGATCCAAATCAATTCAGATACCGTTTACCATCTTCTAATCTCCTTGCATTGGATGCGACTCATCGACTCCTAAAAACCCTTCCGCTTCGTGTGCTCTATACATACCAAATTATGTTGACATCCAATGCATTTCTTTACCCATGGTTCTGTTGGTATGCAGAATTCTTTCCCCATGTTAGGGTCCATAAGTGTGATCTCTTGATCGCCAGTAGGTAGATCCTTCGTGCGACAGCTGGTAAGCGTGAAGAACGGTCGCCCTAGGAGGATCTCAAAGTTAGCTGCTTCGATGACTTGTACCTGGAACCATATTTCCCCTGCGCCAAAGTCGAGGGACAGATTCTCGATGACTCTGAGAGTTGTGTCCGTGGAAGTATTGACTGATTCCATGTACATTTTATAGTCCAGGCGTAATATCCCACCTATACCTTGCCATGTTTTCTGCGGCATCATGATGCATTCCGCTCCCTGATCGAGGACGCAGGGGATGACTCGGCCATCTTTCAAGGTTGCTTTGATACATCGCAACGGCTCGAAGTGGGCTGCGACTATGTGCCCATCCTCTGCGCATGCAAGACAGTCGTCGTACTTCTTCAGGAAGTCCTTGATCTCTGGGCGTGCAATGAGCTCATTTACGGTGAGCGTCCCTTCCGAGACCCGTTTGGTCGTGGTGAGCTCGCGGAAGATCTTGCAAACGTCTTGCAAGACAGCGAAGAGTTCTCTCATAGGCAGGTTGATGTTAGTATCCAGCATGCGGTCTACGATGCATTTATCCGTGGTTTTGTCGTCCAGTGGGCTTACATACTTATACTTTGGGACCGTTGGCGTAGGAATTGTTGGCGCAACAATATTACCTGTGGCGGTAGCTGGTTTGGGAGCCGTAGCCGTACTAGGCGTTGGTTTCCCGGCGGCCTCCTTGACTTGCGGGGAGATGATCTCCTCTGCTGGAACAGCTTTGGATGAAGGTCCTGGTTTGGCACGCGCTGGAACATCTACAGGCAGTATAACACTGCAATTACGGTTGCGTTAGCTCCCGTGGCGGGACTCTGTTGCAGAAATTTGTCGATGCGCTGCTGGTATGTTCCGCTTTCGCGGAACCCAGGGATACCTCTGCTGTCAGACATGACAATGCGCCCTTCAATTTCCTGACACTTGCCATCCCGGATATACTCTTTGCATGTTAGGCACCATCTCTGGTAATGATCAGTTCCACCGCAGAAATGGCAAGGGCCAGGTGCGGGTCTCTGCAGTGCCATATACTCCTGTTTGACTACTACCCCTGGACTGGGTTGCGGTCTGGGTGGTTGCAGGGATGGAACATATTGTTGCTGTTGTGGTGCGTAACCAGTGTGTGGCGAGGGTTGCGCAAGTGCCGGAATCAATACTGCCGAAGTTCCAGGTAACAGGAACACCGCGGCTGCGTATACCTTATCAAATTCGTAGGAATGGCTCCCTATGGGGGCTCCCCCGGATGATGATCTGTGTGAAGGATGCTAAGTCTGTGACGAAGGTGAGCACTAATATCCACGTGAAACCCTTCTTGGAACAGTTGGTTGCATTCGAGCTCCGATAGCTTCTTCTTACTGATGAGGAACTTCGAGATTTTGAAGAACTTGCGATAGTACGCTCCCAGCTCTGTTTGCGAGTTCATGGGTATGCGCGACTGTTCTATGGATAGCTGCGTGAGGTCAGCGCGGGTGAAGCGTCGATCGCCTTCGCAGCCCGGATACAAGGTCTTAACAGCTTTGACAAACTTATCCCAATCAGTGCCCGCGGCCTCATCTAAGAGCGCCCAGGTTTTGGATTCTTCGGAGGATGCGTACCGCATGGTGGCTTTGATGCATGCGGCGCCAGAAATCTGGGCTAGGTCCGCGAGTTCGTTGACATCTTCTATGAATTCAATGAGCTTGTCAGTTGTGCCTTTGAACTTAGGCGCTTTGTCTGTGCCATGAAGAGGCATCCTAAAGGTGTTAGTAGACATGGTCGCAGAAGATACGGATATTACGGGTTTGGTAGATATATGCAGGGTGATCAGAGCGGGCTGTAATGGAACAGAGGGGATCAGCAAGGATAACACGGGTAAATGAGGAAGGGTTTGGGCAGAGTGCGGAAGCGCTTCTAAACGAGTGCAGGGTGAGAGAGCAGGTAAGGATATAATGGGTAGTCTAAGCTGCTAAAGTTCGGGAGTGGGAGCGTGGGTAGGGTTACTGGACGCAGTAAGTGAGGTAGTGGTGGACGGGGTGTCTACGAAAAGGAGTCTCTTGTCTGTGGGAAAGTCAAATGATCCAGGAAAGAACGGAAGCTTCTCCTCTACGGTATCTCTCTCTTCTTCTTCCGGGGTAAGCGGGGACTGCGGGGTGAGACACAAGGGTTCTTCGTCAGAAGATTGGGGTTGCTGTCTCGAGGGTCCGGGCTGATCTTCTGCGCTTGACGTGCGGGAGTTTGTCTAAGCGATCTACCAACCTTCTCAGCTATAATCCCCTCGCAGTGGGCTCCAGTTGTGGGAGAAATCGTAGAAGCGTGCTATAGTGATAGCATGTCGATCCTGTTTGGTGCGAGAGTAGTAGTCGACCCAAAGGGATAGCTCTGAGAGCAGTTCCTCAAGTTTTGTAAGAGCGAAGGGACAAGTGCGGCTGGGTATTATGATCTATGCAACTGACTCCGCAAGTTATGCGGTGAAGATACAAGATGCGGATATGCGGATGAGTTGCGAGGCGAGTGCGGTGTGGACGCGGAGTAAGAGAGCGCGGATATAACTAGAAGGGAACCAAGTATACGAGTCCAAGTACCAGGTAACGAGTGACGGGTATGACAGGTAAGGGTACCAGGTATAAGGGACGCGATGCGAAGTTATGCCGGGATCTGTTCCGGAACTTTATGCGACAAGGTTTCTAGGTATAACTAGCAATGGTTGAATGCTCAAGGAGTGTAGAGGTCAAGCGCAAGATAGGGAGAACTGCAATAAATTGCGCAAGAACTAAGAACGAGGTAGACTAAAGCTAGTGACTCCTGCAACACCGACTCAGAGGAAGGGAATGTAGAAAAGTGAGTAGTTATGAGTCCTGGGCGAGTATTTATGTGAGTCCGTATGAATCCGGGACTATGCAGGTGACTGCATATGTACAAGCGAGTCCGGAGTGATATAAGATGTAATAGCGCTAAGCTGGCCTCATGCATGGGAAAAGTATGTAAAACAGCCTGCAAACGATCAATAGACAACAGGTAAGGACTAATAACGCACCAGTGGGGTTGGATGGACGTGGACAGGACATGGGAGGACGCAACAAGGGACCGGTACGGTTATGCGGAGTGATGTGGATTGTAACCCAGTATGCGGAGCCACCGCAACGACGCGTGAAGGTGCATAACTGACCGCAACTATCCGGAACTGTTCGCGACCCTTCGGAATGACTTCGGACTGTGAGTGTAGGTATTGACTAGCATGGGGAAATGATGCTCTGCAGGGCTGTAGCTAGATTGTTTCCTACACTGGGACTATGCAGGCGACTGCATATGTACAAGCAAGTCCGGAGTGATATAAGATGTAATAGCAAAACAGCCTGCAAACGATCAATAGACAACAGGTAAGGACTAATAACACACCAGTGGGGTTGGATGGACGTGGACAGGACATGGGAGGATGATGCGAGGGACTGGTACAGTTATGCGAAGTGATGCGGATCGTAACCCAGTATGCAGAGCTACCGCAACGACACGCGAAGGTGCGTAACTTGACCGCAACTATCCGGAAGTGTTCGCGGCTCTTCGGAATGACTTTGGACTGTGAGTGTAGGTATTGGCTAGCATGGGGAAATGATGCTCTGCAGGGCTGTAGCCAGATTGTTTCCTACACCGCTTTGCTCCCCATGTCACATAATCTTCCATCCGGTTCATATTCAGCAGTGTGCCGGCCGTTCTCAAACACGCAGACACTCACATGGGTTTGTGATAGCATATGCAATAGTAAGGATGGCTCGTTCAACTTCATAGCCTGAGACTGATTTGCAATAATCAGGTGTTGTGCTGTCTAAAGCCAAGCAAGTGGACAGTTCCATAACAATTCTCAACCTTCATTAATACATGAAGTCGGTCAACAGTCTCTGCGGAATTGGGGTAAGGAACAGACTTGCCTGGCTTTGTTTAGGAGGTGGTATTTTACCGTCCCTTCTGTAAGAACCTTAGCACTGGAACAACCAACCATCACTTCACGGATCTTAGTATTCAGTGCGACCTTAAGTTCCTCCGCCACAACAGAAGAAAGAAAGAAAGGATTATTCGGCTCTCGGATTTGTAAGGTACATTTGAGTTTGGTACTGTACAGTTTGGTAATGCCGCTGCATCGTGATTGCAGACATAAACTAAATAAGTTTATACATAAGTAAGCCTCCGATTGGAGTGGTAGGGTATTTGGAGTTGTATTCCAGTATGGTGTAAGACCACTGCTTGACACACTCACAATAACTCCTCAGATTCATGCTGGGCGCGCTTTACATTCAGTAGATAGGTCTGAAGACACACCTAGTAGACGTACAAAAAAATACTGGATCATCTCATTCAGTTGTTCTTCATACACACCTGGACCATTACCTGAATTTAAGCTCAAAATACCATGTCAACTTTTTTATGTTTGTATATTTTGTAACAATGTATGGTCATAGTACAGCGCTATGTAGGCAGCACCCTTGGCCATTGTGTAGACCATAAGTTGCACCCAAAAAAATCAAGATTCCATTGATTCAGAAGGAAGATGGAATGAAGGCGGTTGAAGTGTGACAGTATTCTTTATCATTCTAACACTTTGAAACAACAAATTTCGCAATGTGTGATGTATGGGAGGGCTGTTTATATTTACTGTGTCAAGCAGTGGTCTTACACTGTAGTCTTCGTGGTATGCATCAGAGAATGGCGTGTTGACAGTGTTGCGTTTGCGACAATGCTCACACTTGGCACTCTATGCTGTTACTTAGGGCAGACTGGGTGGTGGGCTCGAAGCTCCAGGTTGGTATAGGTCACGGGAGAAGAGTTATATGCCAAGGAATTCCTCCCTCGAACCAACATTGCAGATAGAAATCAATGCACGATCAATGCCATGTATTTCAATTTGTCAAACAAGAGAGGCCTAATTCTAACACAACATTGTAGGTAAACATGCTGATTCCAAAGCGTGATGCAGGCTAAGGCGACCAGTTGAATGGGAGCCTGAGGAGTCCAAACAATCACAAGAGACCTTGCTGCTCCATTTCAGCCTCTTTCCTTGCTGTAATTGCTTTCAAGCCATTAGCAAAGGCACCATATATGCTTGTCGGCGGGTCGGAGTCGGAGTTGTTGGTCTCAGCCCAAGCTCTCAAAGATCTGACATGCTCCTTAATGATGGCTCCATATTCCGATGCCCCATTGTCACGCACCAAACGTGTTTGGTAGCGAGAACATGGTTTTTTTATTTATATCTTCATTTCCCATATCATTCCTTACTCACCTTTTCATTTGTTTCCCTTCCTTTCCTTTAATTTTTCGATTTTTCAGCGATTTTCAACAGTATTACGGCATCCCGCATTTTTACGGCATTTTGCATTCAACGAGGTTTATTCACCTTTCCCCCATTCACACGCTTCCAACACTCTCCCATCTTCACCCACTACACTCTCAGACAACCTCAGCATCAGCCAGACCATGCCAAATTGCACCAATACGTCGAAAACCACGTCTTTATTCATCCTGTCCTCATCACCCTACCATTTCCAATCCTCTTCAGCGGCTTATATTCATCGAACTATTCAAACTATTATCCGCTCGTGCCTCACCTCCATGATCACTGTGGACACCATGCCATTCCATCCTAATGCTCACCAGAGATTGCAAACAACCAAGTCCCTATGCAGATGACCAATCCCTTTATCATGCTGGGGAAGTGTCTTACAGACTGTGTATATCCCATGATCCCTGCATGTCAACATTCTGCACCAACAACCACATGACATCTCTGCAGCAGAGCATTCGGATCATCACACCATCATGGCATCATAGCATCATCACTCCATTCCATTCTCCACTGCCCATATGCTGCATCATTGCTGCGTCACAGCTCTTGCATCATCACCGCACAGCACTTTGTCATGCTTGCATAGCAATTGGTCATGGTGACTCAGGTCATGAGTCATGGTTTGTAATGGTCACAGCCCTGCTTTATCATCGCTTTTTCATTCTCTGACTCATTCTTTATCCCTATGACTCATTCTCCATTCTTATGCATAGGATTTGTTCTATTTTTCGAAATTGCTCAGTCATTACCCCTGAAGTGCAGCACATTCATTCCATTCCCCCCTTTCATTGCCCTCTTCATTGCCCTACTCATTGCCTGGAGTGTTGCTTTGCATACACAGACGTACGCAGGTACTCTACTCTATATAAACCCTGTACTTTAGCTACAGAGCAATCAACTTCTTCAGTTCACCATTCCATGTCCATTCTCCTCTGAAGCCTCAGATAGGCTTCGCATTTTACAGTCCTCTGTCATCATTCCTGACATTGTTCACCTGGAACTTTGTCACTCTGCTTTACATTTATTCCAGTTCAGCCCAGTCTATCCATTCCAGTCTGCTGCCAGTGTGCAGTACTTCGCTTTCTTCACCCTCCAACTCCCACAAACCCAAACTCTTCAACAACTTGAAGTGTTTGGAGCACTATCAGGGTCAGCCCACCCTATTTTTGAACAACTACTGAACACAGTGCTTCTAAGCATAAGGACCGCTGACCAGTAGCATTGTCTGGTTTTGTTGTTTTTGTTGAAGGCTTCAACAGACCGGCAACGAAGATCGACACCATATTGGTTGTTCAGCTCAGTTGCATACTGATTGATAGATCGGTGGTCCAAGAACAAACCATATCGGTAGTGAGCCTCTCCAAGCTCAAGCAACGTCTGGTATCCAGGAGTCAGCACAGGAGGGGTTGAAGACAGAGACCAATGGATGGCTACAGTACCTTTGTTAACATGATTTTCTGTGGCAGCCTCAGGAGAGGTATGATTGTCTCACCGATACCCCAGAGTCTCTTTGCTGCAGCACTGGTGGGCTCTGCCTCTTGACGAGTGAATCCAGAACCTTCAGGATTATCATCCTCACGCATGTCTTCATCAGCCTGTTCCTGTTCCTCCTCCGCGTCTTGCGCCTGTCGCTGTTTAGCTGTCTTGTCTGCAGTGCTGTTGGGCTCTGCCTCTCGATGGGAGGATCCAGAACCTTCAGGATTATCATCCTCATGCATGTTTTCATCAGCCTGTTCCTGTTGGTCCTCCCCGTTTTGTGCCTCTCACTTCTTAGCTGTGGACATCAGGTGGAATTGGAATTGATACATACCATTAATGACTTGAACACTCACCAATGGCCTGTGCCTTCACCCACCATGGCCCCGCCTCATTCAATACTTGTGGTACTTTCTTTCTCATCACAATCTCTGAGTTAATCCATTGCCAGCCAGACAGGTAGGTGTTGGTGGTGACTCTTTTCAGGGCTTGCCACAAAATGTCATCGTATATATCCCAGGGTGCATGCGCTTCATGCCTGCGAACATATCCTTCCAGGATCAACCGAGCCTCCAATGTATTGAACACATTTGTCGAGTCTGGAGTGGAAGAACGGTCAACAAGAGAAACAGGATCATAGGCAATTGCAGAATACCTCATTTTTCTGATGTGTGGGAGGTGGTTTTTGGAAGTTCTGGTAGGTGGTCCATCATCATGGCCTCTACAAACTCCCTCCAAGTCATCTCTCCCATCCAAAGCTGTCTTGAGATGGTGTGAATGTCCTCCTTCTCCTCTGGGGGCATGTCAACAATGATGTTGAGAAGGGAGCTCAGGGTTTGGCTGAACTCCTCAAAGCTTGCCTCAGGCGCGGTTTGTGTGAGGATGAAGGATAACAAGTCCATAGGCTGACCCACAAAGCAGTTCCCTGCAAGATGCAGAGTTGTCAGCAGTTAGACGCAATAGTGTGGCAAGAAGATGCCACCTTTCTCAGCCCAGGTCCACATCCTGACACTCCAGAAACACAGAGTAGGTTTGTGTCCTTCATGCCATCTTACTGGCAACCTCGCCTGATTGTCATACTGAGTTTGAGTGTAATAGTTGGGTTTCTTCAAGGCTACGAGGGCATCATTTTTCAGCAATTTTTCAAACATTTCCTCCAAGCCCTCGATCTTGCCCCCAATCCATTCCGCTGTGTCAGCGGGAGGTGATAACAGCCCCTTGCCCTCGTCTGCTATGTTCCAGTCGCCCTCTACATTTATGTCAAGTTTGGATGATGTGAGAACGGCACTTAACAAGATGAACTCACCAAAAAACGTTCAGTTTTCCAGCTTGATGGGATCTGCCTTGAGGAATCTGGCTCCAGTGCAGGCAGCCTGGTCATAAGTGATGTTGAACCAATCGTGGGACCAGTGAGTCTTCCATTCATCAAGAATGGGGATGCTCTCATCCTCAGCCGTTGCATCATATGTCAAGCTAACCAATTGGTCCACAGTGAGCAATCTAGCAAGCATGTGTTGTGCAACCAATGCACCACAATTCTGATGAAGCAGTGCGGCATTTTCCTTCTGTACCCTCCTTGATGCAGTTGCCTCCTCGTCAGCCCAAAGTCTCCACATTTGGGTGTAAAGCACTATGCAATATGATAATTCTAGCCATACTGCCTGGTATTGCATGGGCAGCGGTATGAACCCTATGAGCGTCGTACCCTGCATAATGGGCATGCAGGAGGTGAGGATGTCCTGGCGGGTCTCAGGGTTGACTACACGACGACGTTCTTCCAGGGCACGGTATGTCATGGCAGTCACTCTCTCGTCGAAGATACATTCCACATTCATGGTAGGGATTTCAAACTTTGTGATGGGATATTTCAGCGGTACCGTTCCAGGTCGGCACAGCAAGGCTGCTAAGTTAGCATTTTTCATATCAATGTCTTCTTGATTGGATCATAAGCTACTTGAACCTTACCTATACTATTGATGTGTGCCATTTATAATGATTCAAGAAAATACAATGATTCACAAAAATGGGGTTGACAAAATGAGTAGTGACAAAATGAGAAGCAGGAGATCCCAAAGGCGGTGCACCTATATATTCTGTACAGCACGTGTATCTGTGTTTGGCAACCTTCTCCATTGGGTTGACGTAGCCCTGTACCCTAGCTGATTTGTCATTTGATTACAATGAAATGTAGGATTAGGTTGAGGTTCAGATTCACGCAAAAGAAGACCGAGAATCTCTCTCAATTTGATCCAGTAGGCAAAAGAATTTCAGCGCTAGTTCATTTGCATATGTGAGTGAATGTAGATATACAAGGGGTACATTTCGTAGGACTGCAAGGATGAGAGATGTAGTTATATGTCATTCATTAATCAAGGTCCATGGGCAGCGAACAGCCAGGGCTAAATTGCACCATCTCTGAATCTTGCTTGATGTCTGCAGCAATGTCCTGGTGTTTGCCGTTTTTCTTGTCAACACCTTTCTTACCCTTGCCTGTGTGAGAGGATGTAGCTGCGTGAGCATTTGTCATCCCGGTGGTGACCTCCACAAAGTAGTTTTGTAAGGCAGTGGAGGCGGGGTAATAATGCCAGAACAAGCGAGGTGAGAGCACCTTGTTGACCCTCTTAAAGTGCACATTGTCCCAATCAGTCTTGACATTTGCGGACCTCCACAGGCATTTCAAGCATTGAAGCAAAACCTTCTCATTGCGATTGTACACACACATGTCCGCTGGCGTTGGATGACATCCTGGGGTGCCGCAGGACTTGAACTTGTACCCAAAGGCACGTACTCCAGGAATGTCCTTGCTGATCTGACGGCATTCAACAATACACTGGCCCTTGATGGTGTTTGCAAACATGACCACCACTGTAGTGTAGTCCAAGATGTCATTGGAGGAGGCCAGCATCTCGCACAACGCTAGCCAGACGTCACTGCGACTGAACACGCCGATTTCCAAAATGAAAGAGCGGACAGTATTGGATATCATGGATGGCAATGTCCCCAAACCTCCAAAGGCCACCATGACGTCAACGTCATTGCTGAAGCTAGGTGAGTGATGGTGTAAGGTGCAGTGGGAACGGGAACAAGCGTGCCAGTTGCAACAGGAGGAATGGACGGTGCAGTGGGAATGGGAATGAGTGTGCCAGTTGTAACAGGAGGAAAGGATGGTGCAGTGGGAACCGAGATTGTAGGGATGACGGCAGGTGTGGCGGTGATGTGCTTTGGCCAGACACCATACTCCCCATGTCCATATCTGCTGGACCAGCACGTGAAATGCCGCTCAGAATGGCACCAACTTTGGCATTTTTGTGTGGAGCTTTTGCAGGCTTGGCAACACATTTAGGAGCCATATTTTTATGTGTTGGGAGCTAGAGGATTGTTGAATGATGGTGGAAGAATGGATCAGAGGGGGGAGAAAAAAAGATCCCTATGAGCTGATATATACCTCTAGATTCAGATTTGGTTCATGATCCGAAGAATGGAACACATGCGACCCTTTGGTCCGATCACACTAAGGCACTCGATCTTAACCAAAATATTGAACCCTGGGTCACAATGCATGGTGAGTATTGCAAACCGACTTACCATCAGGTGGCATCGTTTGTAACTGGAGTTTCGAAAGGTTGTGGACCTACCAGACTTGAGGTCCTATTGTTGCATTCCACACCCACCTTAGATAATGTTCCCTCATGCCACTGTGATGAATTATTGTTCCACTGGCTATGTCCAATGATGGTGGGTTTGACAATGAAGCTTCATGTCCAATCCACCATCCTAATTCAATTAAATATGGAAGGAGGTTGAGTATCTTGTCCTTCATCAATGAGGATCGTGGACAATGTTTAAGCACGTGCGAGCAGACCACCCCTCTGTTGGGTTGGATTGTTAAACCATCCTGAGGGCAATGTCTCTGCTCACAAGATTATGCCAACACCACCACAACTGATGGCTCCCTCAGGGGACCGCCCCTCTGTTGGGTTGTTACACCATCCTGAGGGCAATGTCTCTGCTCACATGATGATACCAACACCACCACAACTGACTGCTCCCTCAGGGGACCACCCCTCTGTTGGGTTGCTAAACCATCCTGAGATCAATGTCTCTGCTCACATGATGATGCCAACACCACCACAACTGACGGCTCCCTCAGGGGACCGCTATTGTCCTGGCAGATGAATGATCACCTCAGCTGCTCAAGTTCACATGGGTAAACGCACTTGGTCTCTGGACATGTGGCAGGCATAGTAGTGATGGGCCATAGCTATTGATATCATACTTGATACAGTTAATCACAAACAGCATGCAGGATTAAGTGTTGGAATACATGGGCCTACAGTAGCAATGGCTCCCTCAGGGGACTGCACAGTGGCTGGCATGTCAAGCAATCAATCAATCAACCAACCAACCAACCAACCAACCACCCAGTCCTGAAAGGAATATATTTGCTTGTGGTAGAAATCTTGTCAATACCAGTGACAGCTCCCTCAGGGGACTGGATAACCATGGGTGCTCACATCTCCCTGCAAAGAATGTAATCTGTTGACAGCTCCCTCAAGGGACCAGGCACATGGCTGCACAGGTAATAATTTGGGGAGTGAGACTATGACAGGCTCCCTGAGGGGACTGCACATGTGCTGGTAAGGACATTGTGCAGACATGGCTGTGAGAGACATGCATTGGCAGCTTGGCCTGACATGCCAGAGAAATGGGACAGCTCCCTGAGGGGACCGTGTGGGTGAGTGCCTGCCAGACTGCACATTACTCACTGATTATGATATGAGGGCACAACCTGGCAGTCACAGTCAAGAAACCAATGGCAATGAGGCCAACATAAGACAGGTGGGCAATGCCTGCCATGACTTAGGGATCTGACCAATGCTAAGCTCTGTTGTGCCAAGATGGGAAGACATCAGCAATCAGCAATAGAGGCAGCTCCCTTGGGGAGCCATTATGTGCATCAGTCAACAACTCTCATCACTGGTGAAGTTGGTGTTGGGAAGACAGCACTCACAATGGGCACCATCGCCTTTGCAATCAATGTGTACTGGGTGCAAGAAGTGACTGTCAGACAAGGCAAATCTGCAGGGGGCACAAGAAGCATTAACCTTGGCCACCACTGTGCAGCTCCAATCCTTGGTGATTGTCTGCATCTTCAACAGTCCCCTGAGGGAGCCGCCAGCTGACAATGGGTGTCATGGATGCAGCATGATGGTTCTTCCACTGTGATGAGACATGCAAGCATGCGGTCCCCATGGGGAGGCATTGCTGCTGTGGGCTTGCCATTGTGTGATTGGTCCCTATGGGGAGCTGCATTGTGGATCTGGCAATGCTGGCTGGCCAGCATCTGTACGGTCCCCATGGGGAGCCGTTGCAAGTGTGGCCACAGTCTTGTTGTGTTGTGCATCCAGTCCCCATAGGGAGCTGTTGCCAGTGTGGCCACAGTCTTGTTGTGTCATACATCCAGTCCCCATAGGGAGCCATTCCTACGAATTTGATAAGGTATATGCAGCCGCGGTGTTCCTGTTACCTGGAACTTTGGCAGTATTGATTCCAGCACTTGCGCAACCCTCGCCACACACTGGTTATGCACCACAACAGCAACAATATGTTCCATCCCCGCAACCACCCAGACCGCAACCCAGTCAAGGGGTAGTAGTCAAACAGGAGTATATGGCACCGCAGAGACCCGCACCTGGCCCTTGCCATTTCTGCAGTGGAACTGATCATTACCAGAGATGGTGCCTAACACGCAAAGAGTATATCCGGGATGGCAAGTGTCAGGAAATTGAAGGGCGCATTGTCATGTCTGATGGCAGAGGTATCCCTGGGTTCCGCGAAAGCGGAACATACCAGCAGCACATCAACAAATTTCTGCAACAGAGTCCCACCACGGGAGCTAACGCAACCATAATTGCAGGGTTATACTGCTGGTCACAACCAGAGGTAGAAGTCACACTAGATATTGACGCGTCCGCGTACTCACTCACCCGTGCCGCGGAAGAGACTGACGAGGTAGAAGAGTCCGACGAGGAACTCAACAGGCTCGAGCAGGCAGCTATGGCAGCTTGTGCAGCATACGCCAACGTACGGGCCCGCAAACCCGACCCTAAGGGTAAAAATGTTTGATTCGATGGTGTTCCGGCGCATGCCAAACCAGGACCTTCATCCAAAGCTGTTCCAGCAGAGGAGATCATCTCCCCGCAAGTCAAGGAGGCCGCCGGGAAACCAACGCCTAGTACGGCTACGGCTCCCAAACCAGCTACCGCCACAGGTAATATTGTTGCGCCAACAATTCCTACGCCAACGGTCCCAAAGTATAAGTATGTAAGCCCACTGGACGACAAAACCACGGATAAATGCATCGTAGACCGCATGCTGGATACTAACATCAACCTGCCTATGAGAGAACTCTTCGCTGTCTTGCAAGACGTTTGCAAGATCTTCCGCGAGCTCACCACGACCAAACGGGTCTCGGAAGGGACGCTCACCGTAAATGAGCTCATTGCACGCCCAGAGATCAAGGACTTCCTGAAGAAGTACGACGACTGTCTTGCATGCGCAGAGGATGGGCACATAGTCGCAGCCCACTTCGAGCCGTTGCGATGTATCAAAGCAACCTTGAAAGATGGCCGAGTCATCCCCTGCGTCCTCGATCAGGGAGCGGAATGCATCATGATGCCGCAGAAAACATGGCAAGGTATAGGTGGGATATTACGCCTGGACTATAAAATGTACATGGAATCAGTCAATACTTCCACGGACACAACTCTCGGAGTCATCGAGAATCTGTCCCTCGACTTTGGCGCAGGGGAAATATGGTTCCAGGTACAAGTCATCGAAGCAGCTAACTTTGAGATCCTCCTAGGGCGACCGTTCTTCACGCTTACCAGCTGTCGCACGAAGGATCTACCTACTGGCGATCAAGAGATCACGCTTACGGACCCTAACACAGGGAAAGAATTCTGCATACCAACAGAACCATGGGTAAAGAAATGCATTGGATGTCAACATAATTTGGTATGTATAGAGCACACGAAGCGGAAGGGTTTTTAGGAGTCGATGAGTCGTATCCAATGCGAGGAGATTCCGAGGATTCACGAACGATTCCACCATTACTTATTCCATTTTTAATTCGTCTCGCGCTACCCGCACAACAACCTCTCTTAAGGAGAAACCTTCATTCATTCTCGCATTCGTCTGCGCATTATTCTGCACATTATACCCATCTTGTGTCTACTCGTTCCGTCATCAACCCAGAGGTGATACTGCGTTTATTCTTCAACACGAGATCCCAGAGTATACGTCTCCTTTTATTGATGATGTGCCTGTCAAGTCCGTACAGACACGTTACCAGAGATCTGACAGATCTTATGAAACCATTCTGGAGAATCCGGGCATACGCCGCTTCATATGGGAGCATAGCATCGTCCTTAACCGGATATTGCAGAGATTGGAAAATGTTGGCACAACCATATCCGCATCTAAATTCGTTCTAGCAGCTCCGACCGCAATTATTGTCGGACACAAGTGCACATTTGAGGGTTGAATTCCGGACGACTCTAAGGTCCAAAAGATACACATTCATCGCATGGTGTGCACGACAACTACAGAAGCGGCAAGAAGATCTCTGCACAATCCGTGATAAGGTATTAAAAGTGTGGTACCAATCCGTATGCGACTTCGAGCAGCGATTCCGCAACTCAATTAAAGACTATGATTTCGCACCCGGAAGTCTAGTATTAGTCCACAACTCAAAGACCGAGTATGAGCTCAACCGGAAGATGAAGCCCAGGTACCTCGGGCCCATGATCGTCCTTCGCCGGACCAAGGGAGGATTGTACCTGTTGGCTGAGTTGGATGGCTCTGTCTCAAAACTCCGTTACGCAGCATTCCGCTTGCTACTGTATCATCCGCGAAGCGACGACCGGGTATCTGTAACTAGTATCACTGGACTAGACGATGAACACCAAACCCCCACTCCCTTACCCAACACTCATTTCTCACACACACTCATTCCAACTCAAGTTCCGCATAACATAAAAACAAAACCAAAAATATATCGCAAGTATTATAGTATCCGTTTCACCCCAGGATTCGTCCGGTGCTTCATTTCTCTCATTCAAAAGACAATTTGATAATACACCCGCATACCCCGCATAGATCATTACCATACAAAAACAGCAAAGGACAGATTTAATTCAGTTTGGCTCCCAATGCGTAACTAACCTCATATGATACCCTTCATCTTCACACACATCTCGCGCATCACGCACGTTTTGCTAAGAAGACAAGACGGACGGTACTCCGCAAAGACCCATATCATTTCGCTTGAGATCACATCGCATTCGCATACTTACCTTCTATTTTTCTTCCCTTACTTAGGCACTCAGTGGGGAACTGGACTAGGACATGGACATGGAATTGGACCGGGATATCAAATCTGGATTTCACTGGCGCTGGCCAGGACACTATGGAAAATACAGAGTATGGCTGAAAGATATACAAGCACGCGGTACTAAGAGATGAGAAGAAAGACATGGTATCTACTTGCGCTGCTGGATGCGCTTGAGCAGTCTCTGCTCCAACCTATCAAGGCGGTTGGTTGCAGACAGGATGAGGCCATTAGCCTGCGTAAACTCAGCGCGCGCCTGGCGCAACTGATGAAGATCCTCCAGATCCACACCATCATCTTCCACCTCTACCGCCATCTTCTTACCCTTGCCAGCAGGAACCGGGCGACGCCTGACCACAATCTGCTTATCTGCGAGTTCGTCATCCGACAATACGATGGGCTCTTGCACCCGCGGCTCCGGAGATGACACAGTACGACGCACCGGACCAGGAGCGGACAAGCGAGAACCACCAGCAGCTCCGGTCGTAGACGTGACAGAGGGGGCCTTTTTACTGGCACTCCTCCCGCCGGTCGCATAGTTACACTTACCTCTTGCAACCTTGCAAGGGATGCACTGATGTCCGGGAAGACCACGGCAGAGCATCTCCTTCATCTTGCAATGATTGCAAGGAGGGGCATGGGTAATGTTGGGGTCAGCGACGCTCATGCGCCCCCCAGGCTTCTGCCAACTCAGATCAGCTAGATAAAGTTAAGACGAATAAAATGCACTCACCGCAACCCGCGGGACCTCCGGCTCAGATTCCACCGTCTCCGCCGACTTCATCACCCTGGCCGACTTCTGGCACACACGCTTGGGAGGCGAATCTGGCACCTCTGGCTCGCCCTCAGCATCCGCTCCCTCACCCGTGCCTTCTACGAGAACATCCATCCTCTCCTCCTCGTCCTGAGCCTTCTCCGCGAACTGAAACTCATGCCTTGCGTGGGCAAGGTTCCTGCTCTTGATCAGGGTAGTATACGTCGTTGCGGTAGCTCCGCATACTGGGTTATGATCCACATCACTTCGCATAACCATACCGGTCCCTCACATCATCCTCCCATGTCCTGTCCATGTCCATCCAACCCCACTGGTGTGTTATTAGTCCTTACCTGTTGTCTATTGATCGTTTGCAGGCTGTTTTGCTATTACATCTTATATCACTCCGGACTCGCTGTCACGCACCAAACGTGTTTGGTAGTGAGAACACTTTGGTCACCCCATTTTAGACACCTCTTAGGTTGATTGTCACCTACAGAGGTTTTCACCTAAGAGGTACTTTTCTATTGGTCTACCCAGTGTTCTGCGGTCTTTCCCGTGGTCTACCCAGTGTTCTGTGGTCTTTCCCTGTTTGTCTTAGGGACCAAAGACCATGTACCATGCATGAACTAAGGACCATTGGGCATATGTTGTGGGAGTACCATATGATGATTTGGACCACTTGAATTCCCTATACTGTGGGGGTGTCTGGGGTCTTCAAATAACGAATTTTTTGTAAAATTTCCTACCTTTACGTATTGCATCTAAGTCATATGCCCTTCCTCCTGGACCCCTCTATAAACCAGATATGTAGGAAATCAATTCCATGTGGTTAGGCATTGGTATGGGTGAACCCGCGGGTGTTGAAGCTTAGACCCACACCCGTACCCACCAGTTACCCGTACCCGTACACCCAAGGGTACAAACGAGTACAGGTCTCAAGATGGCTAGCAGCGGGTAGTAGCAGGTAGTGACGGGTACATGGGTACTCCACGGGTATGTTATAAAAAACGCTGTAGATAGCACATAGGTCAAGTGAATACAATGTCATCCCAGCCAGCCTTGAGATCAGCCTCGTCTCCCTCGAGGTCTGGCAGCCTTGCAACAGACATAACATCACCATCCTTCACTAAACCTTTCAAACTCCAGCAGCCTAAGCAAAGTACAGCGCGTGTAGTCTCGGCAGAAAGTTGCGACCGAACATGAGAAAACCCTTTCGACGTTGATAGATGTCGCTAGAAATGAACGTTAGAGTGATCTAGCGAGACGGCGCACAACACACACCTGGAATAGTCAAGAAATCGAGTGCCATGTGAGACAGATAGGGGTAAGTTGAGCATTGCTGTTTCCACCATGCGAGGGTTGGTACTCCAAACTTTGACAGGGATAGATGAATAGGGCCGGCAAACCACAGCATTGCAAAATGATAAACAGGCAAGACCACACACTTAATGGGAAGGACCATAGAGGTCATATGCAAGCAATAGGGAAGACCACACGCCTAATGGGAAGGACCACATGTGCAATATGCATACAATAGGGAAGACCGCACACCTAATGGGAAGGACCAGAGAGGCAATATAGGTGCAATAGGGAAGACCGCACACCTAATGGGAAGGACCACAGGTGCAATATAGGTGCAATAGGGAAGACCGCATGCCTAATGGGAAGGACCACAGAGGCAATATAGGTGCAATAGGGAAGACCGCATGCCTAATGGGAAGGACCACAGGTGCAATATGCACACAATAGGGAAGACCGCACCACTAATGGGAAGGACCACAGAGGCAATATACGCGCAATAGGGAAGACCACACACCTAATGGGAAGGACCATAGGTGCAATATGCACGCAATAGGGAAGGCCGCACCACTAATGGGAAGGACCACAGAGGCAATATACGCGCAATAGGGAAGACCACACGCCTAATGGGAAGGACCGTAGGTGCAATATGCACGCAATAGGGAAGGCCGCACCACTAATGGGAAGGACCACAGGTGCAATATGCATGCAATAGGGACATGTTGTGCTCATCAGTATATATTCATTTTAATCAATTGCAACCCCCCCCCCCGCCTTCAGCACACTGATCTGAATAGAAATACTCAATATCTACCAGGCAGACACCATGTGCGATTTTTCCTGAAGAACAAGGGCAGACACCACGTTCGATTTTTCCCGAAGAGCAAGTATGTGGTTTACCTTCGTACTATACATTTTCCGCACAATTCCGTAGCATTCCCATGCAAACCCTTTCCAGACCCAGACCCACCCCCCCTCCCCCCAATCAAGAAAAAATCCACATGTTGTGCTCACTGGTATTTATTCAATTTAATCTATTGGCACCCCCCACCCCCTTTCAACAGACTAATACGACTAGAATTCCTTCAGTTCTATGAGGAAGACACCACGTTCGATTTTTCCCAAAGAACAAGGACATGCTCATCTAACCAGAATTATTCAGACACCACATTCAATTTTTCTCAGCCAAAACAAAGTGACAACTATGAATTCTATTTGCGCCAACATTTAGTTGACAATTTAATAGGGAAGGAAAGTATATAGTCATCATCCATGTCAGCCGAAAACTATAAATTCTATATGCACTGACGTTTATTTGACAATTTAATAGGGGAGGAAGGCATATAGTGATCATCAATGTCATCCGCGTCATCCACCAAGTCATTACTGTGATCATACCTGTACTCATCCGCTAGTGCAATGTCTTCAATAGCATCCATCAATTCTTCATCTCCAATCTCACCGTATTCCAGGTCTCCCTTGTAATCACCTTCCTCCCCTTCTACACTCTCGGCATCATCCTCATCACAAAAGGATGACTGCACCTGATCACGAGCGGCTTGAAGCAATGCTTCATCAGAGGGTCCCCAGCTCTCACCAACTGGCCATGCACAAGGAATACACTGAACCTTTTTTTTCCAGACTACACATATGTTAACAAGTTCATCCGCACGAGACCAAAGGTGGAAAGAAATGACTGCGTCTGTCACTGCAACGTCACTAACAACTATTGATAACATTGTACAGCGACACATACCTGCATTGTTCGAGGCACCTCGTATGGCCTCCCACTCCGCCAACATCCATTCTTGAATGACAGCCCTCTCACGCATCAGTCGAGCTTCCTCCTCCATGCACCGATCAACTTCAAGTTGGAAGCGGATACCATTTCTGACGGCATCATCCGAAAGCCATGCTGGCGCAGACCTGGACCCACCCCTCCTCCCCCCAATCAAGAAAAAATCCACATGTTGTGCTCATTGGTATTTATTCAATTTAATCTATTGGCACCCCCCACCCCCTTTCAACAGACTAATACGACTAGAATTCCTTCAGTTCTATGAGGAAGACACCACGTTCGATTTTTCCCAAAGAGCAAGGCTATGCTCATCTAACTAGAATTATTCAGACACCACGTTCGATTTTTCCTGAAGAGCAAGTATATGGTTTACCTTCGTACTATACATTTTCCGCACAATTCCATAGCATTCCCATGCAAACCCTTTCCAGACCCAGACCCGCCCCCCCTCCCCCCTATTGAGAAAAAATACACAAGTCATGCTTATTGGTATATATTCATTTTAATCTGTTGGAACTCCCCCCCCCCCCTCCCCCCCCTTTTCCACAGACCAATCCAACTAGAATTCCTTCAGTTCTATCAGGAAGACACCATGTGCGATTTTTCCCGAAGAACACAGATATGGTCATCTAGCTAGAATTGTTCAGACACCACGTTCGATTTTTCCCAAAGAGCAAGGCTATGCTCATCTAACTAGAATTATTCAGACACCACGTTCAATTTTTCCTGAAGAGCAAGTATGTGGTTTACCTTCGTACTATACATTTTCTGGACAAGTCTGTAGCATTCCTATGCAAACCTGTTCAGGACCCGGACCTTGGCAACTCGTGTGGATGACTTCAACCAGTGTGAGTCACTCTCACGTGACATTCAATGCCTTTGCATGAGGTCTACCTTACTACATTTTCACTCAGTCAATGAATACATGTGTCATGTAGCTACATGTAGCTCGAATGTACTTCATTGGTCACGTGATTCAAGAATATGTAGCTGAAACTAGAGAAGTACGAGTCAGCGGAGTCACAAGACATAGACAGATTGATATTGAAGGTTATAATGTTGCATGAGTGCAGACGTAATGTTGAAGAAGAATACTGTGTGTGACTTCACACACAGTATTCTTCTTCAACATCAGGTAAGTCTCGACAATTGTGATGTAGCATAGATGACAAAACACAAACCATGAGTCATAGATTAGAAAAGCATGTTTGCATAGGCATAAGAATTTTAACATGAGTTACATAAGTCACGACAAGCAAAGTATCATAGTCGAAATCAGAGTCGAGATCAGAGAGGCAGTTATAAAAGCTGTAAACGTCAGTTATACTCAAATTCATGCTCATCTACAGGAGTAAGTAAACGGCGATCCAGGACATGAGCAGGCTGAACACGTGAGGCATATTGGCGCGAAGACGGAGAGCCCTCAGAGTAGGGCACGACTGCCGAACGAGATGGCAAGTGCGTAGTGTTTTGGTTCGGAGGTCCCATGCGTGCCTTTGATGGAGTGCGAACATGTGGCTTAGGATGGCTAAGGAAAGAACAATAATTAATACAGTAACATTGGCAACACGGCAGCGACATACTTATTGCCAACAGTGGACCTCATACCCATGCTTGCCCTGCCAGTGTCCTGCAACGTGAAAGGTATGTGAGAAATAAAGACGAAGATACAGTGCAAAAATACATACATGGGTCCTACTCTGATATCTCGCAGCCACCATTTCCATCTCAATGTCGTCAGCCTCCCTTGCACTTTCATAATCATCACGAGTCCGTTTCCTAGTGGCTAGCTCAGAGGCCATCGAGCGGCGCATATCTTCACGTAAGCGGTTGTACTGGTATCGTCCAGCTGCTGCATTCGAACCTTGAGGGGTCGCATGAGGAGATGACAATGGTGGAGATGATGGTGGGAGATCGTCGTCATACTCATCTGAGTGAATGCTGTGATCCGGGAGTTCGTCATGGTCAGTGTGAACAGGGACAGGTGGAATCGAGCGCGAAGCCCCATGTTGTGAGCGCGAAGCCACATGCTGTGAGCGCGAAGCCCCAGAGTTGGAGCGCGGAGCCCGATAGTCGGAGCGCGGAGCTGCGGGGTACAAGCGCGAAGCTTCTTGGTGAGAGCGCGAAGCTCCAATAGAGTGTGAAGTCCCTGTGTCTAAACGCTCAGTAACATGGGGAGGGAGGTCCTTGATAAATTTCTCCGACTCTTCCAAATGACGTAGAATGACACCATCTGTGTCGATGACAAGAGGGATTGAGTACACCTCGCGAGAGTATCCGGCGAAGTCTGATAGCTGACCTGTTGTGCAAAAAAATTAGTTTATGTAGGGTACAGACAACCAGAATATGCACGAGGAGTCCACCCCTTAATAGATAATATCACATCAGGCTCCTGCACAACCGCGCCTCGAGTTCTGTGATTCTCGTTGGACTTCTTCAATTTACCTTTCCACTTTGTTATCGTGGGTTTCTCCGCGTCGTCCTCGTCCTCATCTCGGCCCAACTCAGCCTCATACATGTCGCCGAGATGCATCCTTAGATATGGACCAACTAAGGCGCGTAGCTGACTCGCAGACAGCGATTTGAGATCAAAGTCAGGGCCAGGGGGTGGAACTCCTGCTGGCCAGTCATGAATGCAAAGTTGCATAGAGTAAAGGATGTCAAGCATCCTCATCCACCTGCTGTTCGACGTTTTAGAGGGATGACCAGCATCAGCTACCGAAAGCATGTGAGCACACCGACAGCGAAATCTAGTAAGACACGAACCAAATGCTTCACTGATGATTATAGGCGCCACCATGCGATTTCTATCCCTGGCGGATTTGCCGTTGCGCAAGAGGGGGGCATTGGGGACTGCAACAGGCGGTGGGAGAAAACTGAGACTCTTGCCTTCTGCTTGAGCAGCCTCCAAGTCCTTGTATCTGTAATGCATCCCATGTATATTAGTATCACATCCCCTCGAAGAAAAAGCCAAAAAAACACACTTCAGAATTGTAGTAAGCTCATCTATCAAGCGCTTTACATCTACTTGTCGAGCATCAATGAGAGCCTTCACCATATTAGACCCTGCAAAAAAACCAGAGGCCTGCCGACCAGATTCCTCATCTCCCGGATAAATGGTGACACCAGCGATATGGATTCCGTGGGTGCGGTACCAATATGAAGCCTTCCAAATATTTAATCATTGATCAAGTCACCGAAAAACACTTACTGATTTCGCAAATGCTTCACGAACTGCTGTCATAAGACTGGATGACTCGCGTGACGAAAGATCCTCAGGGCCGGCGACCACACTATCCCAATGGTGTTGAATTTTCTTCCATAGGGATGCGTGGTTAGGGTCTTTGTACGGGTGGGCATGATAGTGCGCATTTTGCTTGACTTTCCACGACGCCAAGTTCGCTGGAAGATCATAAATAAACACCGAAACAGTCATGAATACAATAACTTACGTTCTTTGGATGGGGGTAGTACAGTCGGGAACCAGGCTTGATGCTGGTTCCAGGCAGACTCTTTGCGAGTTGCCTTCATCGCTAGTCCTGCCTCGATAAGGATCACCCTCCGATGTTTCCCGAACTCTTTTCCAATTGCAGTTGCTTCAGCCATAACCCTCTTGCCAAATTCTTCCGTTTTCAAAACACCTTCTTTGGAAAGTCTTCCTGCTTTATGTGCGGCCCTATCCCCATCTTCAGACGTGTGATCTTCATCGCCGCCCTCGGCATCGGCATCGGCATCGTCACCGTGGTCGTCTACCACTGCTGGTCCCTTCTGCTTGTCATATGAAGACAGTCTCAATGGCCTCGCAGGATCTGCAGCGCGTTCTGCTTTCTTTCACTTCTCTTCGAGTGCTGCCCAGTCGCTGTCAGAGTCAGAGCTCTCTACGGGTTCGCTCTCATGACCAGGAGCATAAGATTTGAGGGCACCAGATCTACGCGGGCGAACAGTCGTGGGTGCAACTGCAGCAAGACATATTAGTTGTGTACTAATATATATATATATATATATATATAGCAAAATTTACCTGCAGTCTTCTCCAGTATATTCGTCACTGCCGTACCATCACATTCACCGTCGGACAGAACTATAATAAAGCATGTTAGTTGTGCACCACGAGACATGCAACAAAACTTACCTGCTTTTCTCTCCCTTTCGTTCGTCATAGTAGTGCCTCCACATTGACGGTCAGATAGAACTGCAATAAGATTAGTTTGATGTATACTACGACATGTTGTAGGAAAACATACCTGTATCGCTCTCCCCTTCGTTTGTCGCTGCAACATCATCCCTTTCGTTCGTCATAGTAGTGCCCCCACATTCACGGTCAGATAGAACTGCAATATGATTAGTTCGATGTATACTACGACATGGTGTAGTAAAACATACCTGCATCGCTCTCCCCTTCATTTGTCGCTGCAGCATCACCGCATTCACCGTCGGATGGAACTGTCACTCACAAATTAGTTATTTACTACAAAATGTTTAGTAGTACTTACCGGCAGTCTTCTCTCTGTGGTTCGTCGCTGCAGCAGGTCCACATTTGAATACATCCTGCAAGTGAGCAACACACATACCTGAATCCTCATTGGCGTCATTAAGAGTACCATCTTCCTTGAGACCAGCTGGACAACAAAATTTAAGAGTTGATAGCGAGCAAAAGACCGAAAGAGAACTTACCTGATGGCCCATCGCCATCTGCGTTATTTGTGGACTCGTCGGTGGTGTCAGACGACTGGACCTCGGGACCTTCATTCACGTCACTGGGCTTCTTCCTGCCAAGTGACGAGCGTCTGGAGAAATTAGAGAAGAAAATGTCTTCTTCAGCAGATGATGTCATGTGACCGGAACGTTCGGACCTTGGAAGAGGGCGAGCCTTGGGTCGAGGATGCGGCTGATGTTGATTTAGTAGATAAAAAAAATGACAATGATAGGCTTACATGGACTTGGGTTTGGGTATTCATGACGGACTTTGGGCCAGCACGAGAGCGAGTTTGCTTTCGCGTAGTGCGTTTAGAGGCCTTTAGCTATCATCAGTGATTGCAGTGTGAATAATAAGTAACACATTACCTGGTTGTCATCGACATCAGATTCGGCAGCCATTTGGTCCTTGGACACGTAAGAGCGAACATAGTCAGGTGGTGGTGGGACTTTAGTCTGACGCCCCGAACGAGTAACAAGAGGCATTTGAGACAGCTTCCAACGATCATGAAGATATGAGGAAGATAAGTTGAAGAACACGAAGTTGCCTCAACAGTTTTATTTCACCGACACGAAGTCAGGTAAAGATATGAAAAGCGTGAAAGAGTTGAGAATGTTAGAGTGAATATAGGAGGGGCTGGAAATTTTGAGGGTGTCTGAACATCGTATCACATTATATACAGCGACCAGACTGTTGGAAAATAGTTAATGCATTGATTAAATAATTATCTGAAATGGAACTTACTTGCATAGATGTCACCCCAAAACAAAGCTAGTAAATGTGGCGCTTACTCAGGGATGTGTCACGATAATATAACAGAGCCAAAACAACGGTTGGAATAGAGTTGAGAGACGGTGCGCGGTGTTTGTAAGCAGGTCACACACGATGGAGAGCACGAGGGTTGGTGAAAGATGATAGAAGTGGTGTGTGATGCGCCAGACCCTGAAAGAGTGTGTGGTTGCTCAAGACGAAAGCAACGAGAGCGGTCTGAAGAAACAAATAAGTATTGGGGTTGTATTTCATCGTTCATGATCATGGACGTACTAGTCGGCAGGACGTCGAGTCGTAAGGTACGGCATTATAGAGGCCGGGGACAGAAGGTAATTAGAATTGTGTCAGGAACACGCTAGATCATAGTCGCTCAAATCCAGACGTCGATGCGCAGTAGAGGCGCCAGTAGAACCTCCTGTCAGTGCTCCATCTGTGGGGAATGACTGCTATTTCCAATCGCAAGGGACGACATACCAAAGGGACACGTGAGGGTAGCTCAGATCAGCGAAAGTAGTGGACAAGTGGTAGATGCTGTCCTCACCAATAAAAACGGATGGAATGGACCGCCATAATATGCAGGTATGCGACGATAGTGATCTCTGAGGATTTGGTGTGAGAGTATATCACTAGAAGTAGATAAGAGACAGAAGTGTACACTCACCAATACAAGACTGAAAGTACGATACACCAGATTGAACGTCAAAATGTGTGAGAAATTGATGACGAGGTTGAAGGACCTGTTTAAACAGATGATTAAGATTGAAGCGTATTCTGAGGATATGGCACTTACCCGCAGATCCAGACTTAAGCTCTTTCCAATCCTCGGTGGAGTGTACAAAAAGGATGTGTGAGGGCAGATCAGTGAAAGTAAATAAGACATATGCTCACTAGTGATAAACTGAAGGGAGGAAAGCACAACACACCGGGGAGAAAACGGATGCGAGGCACTCCCGTGGAAGGTCTTCAACCCTATCCATGCAGCAACGAATGAGCAGCGAGGGCGACCCTCCAGACATGCAGTCTAGGAGTGATAGATCAGCGACACGAAGTCAACTAATCAGTGGTTAAACGGCACGAAGCCAGTTCGGGTTGAAAGAGAGGGCCGGGAGTCGGGAATTGATGCTGGAAGTTGAGGGCGATGATGATCTAATGGGGAGGCAGGACGATGGAAGCAGTGGTGAAGAGTTGAACAAAGTTGGGACTTTCCCACAATTGAACTCGATACCCAGATTCAGTCGGAATTTCATTAGGGATTTTCCCACTGCGTTTCTATTCAATTCCTTACATTTCTATTTACTACCGCCATTCATCGTTCCTCTTCTCGTCTCCTCATCGTCCTTCCTCTCTCTCTCTCTCTCTCTCTCTCTCTCTCTCGTACAGCCTCCCCATTAGATTGTCGTCGCCCTCAACCTCCAACCTCAATTCCCGACTCCCGGCCCTCTCTTTCAACCCGAACTGGCTTCGTGCCGTTCAACCACTGATTAGTCGACTTCGTGTCGCTGATCTATCACTCCTAGACTGCGTGTCTGGAGGGTCGCCCTCGCTGCTCATTCGTTGCTGCACGGATAGGGTTGAAGACCTTCCGCGGGAGTGCCTCGCATCCGTTTTCTCCCCGGTGTGTCGTGCTTTTCTTCTTTTCATTTTCACTTTCAGTCTATTGCCAGTGAGTGTACATATTTTCTCTTAACTACTTCTGCTGATCTGCCTTCACATGTCCTTCGTGTGGTATCATTGCTGTCGTGGTGAGCAGCGACACAAACTCTCACGATCATATTCCACAACGCAGCACAAGGTACGTTGAGTTTCGCTATCATTACAGACATCCACTTACGATTTGTAGCATTCACCATGCCCAATGCTCTGACCTTGTTCAAGTCGAATTGCACGCTCTCAGACAGTACGTATGTATTTCTCAATCTATCTGTGTCATGCACTGATGCTGGTGTTTACAACAGGTTGGTTGGAAGCTTTCGATGCCCGCGCTGTCGCTGTGCAGGGAAATTTAGTCATCACGACGCCCAACATGCACTTCGTTCCAGAGTTTCACCATTTTGCAGAAGAAGACCTACAAGCCCGAGCGGATGGTTGCTTCGGGGTCATTGATTGCCTCAGTCCTACGATGACTCTTTTTGTCACGCTGTTTGCATTCCTCGAAAGGAGGCATTTCCATCCCCGCATCCGCTACATTGGGCCTGGTTCACCCCTAGCCAGGATGACCTCAAATCTATTCCAGGGAATTCATTTCCTGTAGGCACGCTGGCTCCTGATAAGGTCGATGGCTTGCAGTCCCTTCTCAAACTGGCTGAGCAACGAGTCCGCGATTACAGGAAGGATCAGCCGGACAGAGGTCAAATTATATACAGCCGCCTCTTGTACCTCCGTCATGCCATCACACGGTTGAAGTCCCACCCCCTTACTTTTCGAGATCTTCTCATTTTTGTCACCGACGCTCAGCGCCTCTTTCTTGACATATACTCTTACATTGACTGGGTACTTATCGCCCAACCTCGTACTATTTTCGGTGTTCGCCATGAGGTTAACATGGGATGGATGGGGGGGTTCGCGCAGAGCAGCGACATCTGCGAGAAGTTGTTCCGTGCTGGTGTCCCAGCTTGGTATGTCCGTGCAATCGCATACATACCCCCGAAAATGATGGTCGTTGAACCCGTCTTACTCACACGACCGGATCACATCATTATTTCCATGTATGCAGAGGGCAGAAAAATTCGCCCATTTGAAGTCATATACCGCGGTCCAGGTGGTCGCAATCGTCATATTCACATTCGCCGCCTATATGCTGGGACGACACACCAAGATCCCATGTCTGACAAATCATCGCAACCGTTGTCCAGCTCAAGTCGTCAGGCTTCTCTTGGCAAGGCGCCTAAACAAAAGGGCAAATCACGGCACCGGCCTTGTATGTACCCTTTTTTCTTGTATATGTCGTATGCTCACGCAATTTTTAGACTCCATTGAAGCTCGCCCTACCCAGTCAGGTGAATCTAGGGATAAGTGGAAAGATCCCGAGACTCCCTTCCTTCCTCCACCGAACCTGCATTGGGAGGGTGCCATGAAAATTGTCAATAAGGACGAGTCTCGGGTTCACAAACCTCATGTTATCGATCAGGGGTATAGATCCCCCGAACCCGCTCTCCTCCTTGGTCCCAAGTTGCCTGAACGTTTGCAACTTTACCTTGCCAATTGGCTCGCTGCTCGTCCACTGTGGATTGGCCGAGTTGATCATGATCCTCCACGCACCTATCCCACTCCTCAGCTCTGGCGTGATTTCCTTGGTAGCGTCCCTTCTATCCAACCTCAATCTTCCAAAGGGAAGGAGCCAGACGGAAAGAGTCTTACGGCCACCGAGAAGGGGAAGCGAGCAATGTGGGACTTATTCGGTGATGACCTGTTGGAAACTCAGGGCGATATATTTTCGCCAGAAGGAGTTGTTGAATTTCGGGGTGAACAAGTCTCCATCGCTAGTCTTGTCGCCCCTCCTTCGCTTCTGGTCCAGAAAATCACATGGGAGTTATTTGAACTTGGCTTTCGGTACGAGTTGAGGGATCTCGATCGTTACTTGGCACGGGGATGTTGGAACAATGATGCAGTCGGTCGCGAGCAGCTCCTCCATAGCATCTTCCCGGGCGAGGCTGGTTTGGTGATGTGGTCGGAGTTGTTTCTGTCGGAGAATTACGGGTTGTGGAACAACACCCTGGTGGGGTGTCTTCCTTACCTGGAGAGTTTCCGGTCACTCCTTTGCGCTTGGGATGACGTTCCGCCTTGTCTTCTGACACCACTGACCGCGGACAATTTCACAGATACATACTGCTGGGAAGTCAGGCATGTGGCGGCGACATTTTACGTTCAAACATTCTTCAATCATTTTGGCAGGCCTCCTATTGTGCCCCACTCACTTCCCATGCAATCATGATCTCAATTTCGCCATTTTTGTCGTTTGCCTGTAGCAATGTTTTGCAGTTTCGTTACCTCATGATTTTCTGTTATATTGATGTTGCTGTGTTCCTGCTAGTTGAATTCGCGTGACATAATCTGTGACACTGCCTCCAGCGTTATTCGGTGTTCCTGTGCAATGTAGAACACTCCGTTACTCGACTTTGTAGTGCCACGACATGGACTTCCACTGGTAGGCTTATCTGTCCTCTCATCTATTTCGTCTCATTCATGTATCCTCTGTTTCCAAGCTCCTCTTTCATTCCATGAGTCCCATCAAAACATATATCTTGTTCAGTTGGTCGCACACCAAAATTCTCTTATTGGGCTAGCGCAGTTACTGACGTAAGTACATTATGACATTGAAATGCAGATGATGAGATGTCCGACTATGTAGGGTTCCTGACCCGAAGGACTTGCTCTGATGTGATTATGGGCATTTGCGTTGTCTTCTAACTCCCAGTGTATCCACCACCGCCGCTAGTTATTCCGTTGAACTCTCCTCAACTGCGCGTCGGTCCACCCAGTGTCCACTACAGTAAATCACTGCCATCGAACTCTGCCGGACTGCGCGTCCGTGAATTGAGGTTCTCAATTGACTTCGTGTCGTTGTTCCTCGAGTCCATGTAAGACTTCGGGTCTTGAGGAATTTTGTCATGGCGGTCCGCCGTCCGAAGCCTCGACGTCGTAGAGCAACCACCCCCGATTCACCATCACCTCCGTCGATACAACAACCGAGCACTATTATTTGTGAACCTTGGATGGTTAAGAAATGGAAACGCCCCCGCGACTCGAAGAAGCTCAACCTTTACCTTCCTGGCCCGCCTCCAGTCTTGGTTATGCCAGGACGACGACATTTAGCACAGCAAATTTTACATCGTTCATTGTCCATGTCTAGGACAGAACTAGAACACAAGGATGATGAAGCGACCATTCCATTCGGCGACTCCCTGCATTTCTCTGACCCTGTTCCCCGTCGTCTCACCAGCTCGCAGAAAAGGGCCAATCAATGGCAGAGATGGTCAGAAGACATTATTCCGTGCATGATAGTGCCCTATCTATCTTATATTCAGGAAACTTTATCGCTACGCCATGCCAACGTACCAGGAGAACGCCATTCGAATGATGGAGAGTGCGGGGCTGGGTGCAGAACTCGTAGTATCAAGGTTGCATGCGTACTTTTCGACGGTATGTTATCGTTTTTCTTGTCTTCTAACATTGGTCTGATGTAAATTACAGCTTTCGAAGAAATCACCATCATCGCCTGTCCTTGTTTTCCTGCCCTGCTTCAGCTTCTTCGTCGCGGCCTTTTCCCATGTGCACCCATGGCTCCCTCTCTGGCAGTAGACTTACGAGTTCTGGAGTTCGTCCGCCTCCTCTTCGTTCGTCAGTCCCCCAACCAAACTGCTTGGTGTGATGCTCTGGAAACCTTTCTTGATGGAATGAGATACAAGTTGACATCGAAGGTCAGTATTTCCCTGCTCGCGGGTGCACCTGTATACTTAATCTTCTTTCAGAATAGCTTGCGGCGTCGTTTTAGCAATGCGTTTCACTGGTACCGGGTCTTGACTGTGTTGGCTCGGGATCACATCTCTACCCTCATTACTGATGCCCGGAAGGACGGTTCTCTTGTGGACCAGCCTACTGAGTATCTTCGTTCGTGGTGCCCACTCTGTTTCGGAGGGAACAATTGGCGAAACGAAGTGAGAGGTTCTCCTTCCATGTGCGTAATTTATTATGACTCTACTGCACTGGTTGATCATTTCCAGGCCAAATATTATTGTCTGCATTGACGCGTGCTTCACACAAAAACGTTCCACAAATCCTCGTGGGGCTACAGGCAGCGATCCTCCTAACCCAACATCGTCTTTCTTTCTACCGTCAGCCGATGTGAACGCAATGGAAGATTTTGTTCAAAGGTGTCGTGGAGAAAGACGTCAAGCAAGGCCCTCCAGGGCGGAGCCAGACGAGGATTGCTATGAAGAGGGCATGCATGTACCAGTGTCGGTCTTGAACGGGTGTGGAGACTCTTTCATCGCTGCAGACGAAAAGCGAGAGAAGGCAAGTACTCGCTTCTTTACTGATACAGGCCTGATGGCCTTGCTTTGTAGACACGATCGTGTCCTGTGGATCACGAACCTCACATCGGCGGGAGAAAAACAACACTATGCGCTTGCTCTATTGGACCGGTTGTTTAAACATCTCCCTGCTCAGATGACCATCGGTCTTCTATATGACATTGGATGCCAGCTCGAACGGAGCTGTCGCAAGTGGAAGTTCATGGACAACTCTACTATATCTCGCATTGCGTTTGCTGTTGCCGTATTCCATGCCTATGGTCACCAGTGGCCTTGTCAGATCGTCTACCACCCCAGGAAATGAGAGGGATTCGGACTGTCTGACGGTGAAGGATGTGAACGACTGTGGAGTTTCCTCAAACCCCTCATCCCCTCCTTGCGTGTTTCTGGGGTACGTATGCTCTATTAGTATCATTATATGTATCTTACTCTTCGCTATGCAGTTTAATCAGCAGCTTTTCGTCCTCGACACACAAATTCATCATCTGGACTCAAAATCATTACAAGGGTTTGGACATTGGCTCCATCGGCGCTGGATCCACTGTCAAACGAAGAAAAACGACGCACTGGACAGTTTACATGACTTGGAGGTGGACGAGCATATGCTTCGTGTAGAATGGAAGGCTCAGGTTGATCACCAGACGAAACCCGCACCACGTACGTCTGTAATGACTAAATGTGCTAACAGTCCTCAACTGAACCTTATGTAGGACAATCTAGAAACAAGGCGGCGGAGGTGATTACTACCGTCCTAGCACTGGAGAAGACCCTAGAAGCTCAGGAGGCTTCTATCCGTGAGCTCGAGATGCAGCTCCATGGTGGTCGTGTCCCTGACATTGTGGAGTTCAATCTGCAGCTTGCAGACATCCGGTCCCGGCAAGCAAAAACTGCTGACACTCTCCGACGACGTCGAGCTGCGCTTGGAACGGAGGACAAGGTCAACCTGGAGAAGATGAAGAAGGATCTTTATCTTACGGTTCACTTGAATGCCCTTGCAGTCAAAACTCGTATTCGCGACCGTCTTCGTCAACGTAAGTTTGAGCTGGAGAGACTCGAGAGATCGTACAGAGCAACAGTCAATGGTGTGTTTTCGCTTTGACAGACTGGTGCACGTCTCATAATTTGCCAGCTGAGCATAAGCTTCATGTCAATACTCAGCACTCAATCAAGCGGCGAGAGCCCGGCATCCTCAAATTAGTTTCAACATACAATGGTCTGTGTTCTCAACTACGATCTCTTATACGCCAGCGTCGAGCTCCTCCTTATGCTATTATGCCTCATATCATCCCGCGTGATGGCATCTTTCTGCTTGATGTTGATGACGAAATCTGGCAAGATGTCGGGCTTGACAATGACACTATGGCACCGCCAGCATGGCTTTCGGATGATGCCGTCAGAAATGGTATCCGCTTCCAACTTGAAGTTGATCGGTGCATGGAGGAGGAAGCTCGACTGATGCGTGAGAGGGCTGTCATTCAAGAATGGATGTTGGCGGAGTGGGAGGCCATACGAGGTGCCTCGAACAATGCAGGTATGTGTCGCTGTACAATGTTATCAATAGTTGTTAGTGACGTTGCAGTGACAGACGCAGTCATTTCTTTCCACCTTTGGTCTCGTGCGGATGAACTTGTTAACATATGTGTAGTCTGGAAAAAAAAGGTTCAGTGTATTCCTTGTGCATGGCCAGTTGGTGAGAGCTGGGGACCCTCTGATGAAGCATTGCTTCAAGCCGCTCGTGATCAGGTGCAGTCATCCTTTTGTGATGAGGATGATGCCGAGAGTGTAGAAGGGGAGGAAGGTGATTACAAGGGAGACCTGGAATACGGTGAGATTGGAGATGAAGAATTGATGGATGCTATTGAAGACATTGCACTAGCGGATGAGTACAGGTATGATCACAGTAATGACTTGGTGGATGACGCGGATGACATTGATGATCACTATATGCCTTCCTCCCCTATTAAATTGTCAAATAAACGTCAGTGCATATAGAATTTATAGTTTTCGGCTGACATGGATGATGACTATATACTTTCCTTCCCTATTAAATTGTCAACTAAATGTTGGCGCAAATAGAATTCATAGTTGTCACTTTGTTTTGGCTGAGAAAAATTGAATGTGGTGTCTGAATAATTCTGGTTAGATGAGCATGTCCTTGTTCTTTGGGAAAAATCGAACGTGGTGTCTTCCTCATAGAACTGAAGGAATTCTAGTCGTATTAGTCTGTTGAAAGGGGGTGGGGGGTGCCAATAGATTAAATTGAATAAATACCAGTGAGCACAACATGTGGATTTTTTCTTGATTGGGGGGAGGGGGGGTGGGTCTGGGTCTGGAAAGGGTTTGCATGGGAATGCTACGGAATTGTGCGGAAAATGTATAGTACGAAGGTAAACCACATACTTGCTCTTCGGGAAAAATCGAACGTGGTGTCTGCCCTTGTTCTTCAGGAAAAATCGCACATGGTGTCTGCCTGGTAGATATTGAGTATTTCTATTCAGATCAGTGTGCTGAAGGCGGGGGGGGGGTTGCAATTGATTAAAATGAATATATACTGATGAGCACAACATGTCCCTATTGCATGCATATTGCACCTGTGGTCCTTCCCATTAGTGGTGCGGCCTTCCCTATTGCGTGCATATTGCACCTACGGTCCTTCCCATTAGGCGTGTGGTCTTCCCTATTGCGCGTATATTGCCTCTGTGGTCCTTCCCATTAGTGGTGCGGCCTTCCCTATTGCGTGCATATTGCACCTATGGTCCTTCCCATTAGGTGTGTGGTCTTCCCTATTGCGCGTATATTGCCTCTGTGGTCCTTCCCATTAGTGGTGCGGTCTTCCCTATTGTGTGCATATTGCACCTGTGGTCCTTCCCATTAGGCATGCGGTCTTCCCTATTGCACCTATATTGCCTCTGTGGTCCTTCCCATTAGGCATGCGGTCTTCCCTATTGCACCTATATTGCACCTGTGGTCCTTCCCATTAGGTGTGCGGTCTTCCCTATTGCACCTATATTGCCTCTCTGGTCCTTCCCATTAGGTGTGCGGTCTTCCCTATTGTATGCATATTGCACATGTGGTCCTTCCCATTAGGCGTGTGGTCTTCCCTATTGCTTGCATATGACCTCTATGGTCCTTCCCATTAAGTGTGTGGTCTTGCCTGTTTATCATTTTGCAATGCTGTGGTTTGCCGGCCCTATTCATCTATCCCTGTCAAAGTTTGGAGTACCAACCCTCGCATGGTGGAAACAGCAATGCTCAACTTACCCCTATCTGTCTCACATGGCACTCGATTTCTTGACTATTCCAGGTGTGTGTTGTGCGCCGTCTCGCTAGATCACTCTAACGTTCATTTCTAGCGACATCTATCAACGTCGAAAGGGTTTTCTCATGTTCGGTCGCAACTTTCTGCCGAGACTACACGCGCTGTACTTTGCTTAGGCTGCTGGAGTTTGAAAGGTTTAGTGAAGGATGGTGATGTTATGTCTGTTGCAAGGCTGCCAGACCTCGAGGGAGACGAGGCTGATCTCAAGGCTGGCTGGGATGACATTGTATTCACTTGACCTATGTGCTATCTACAGCGTTTTTTATAACATACCCGTGGAGTACCCATGTACCCGTCACTACCTGCTACTACCCGCTGCTAGCCATCTTGAGACCTGTACTCGTTTGTACCCTTGGGTGTACGGGTACGGGTAACTGGTGGGTACGGGTGTGGGTCTAAGCTTCAACACCCGCGGGTTCACCCATACCAATGCCTAACCACATGGAATTGATTTCCTACATATCTGGTTTATAGAGGGGTCCAGGAGGAAGGGCATATGACTTAGATGCAATACGTAAAGGTAGGAAATTTTACAAAAAATTCGTTATTTGAAGACCCCAGACACCCCCACAGTATAGGGAATTCAAGTGGTCCAAATCATCATATGGTACTCCCACAACATATGCCCAATGGTCCTTAGTTCATGCATGGTACATGGTCTTTGGTCCCTAAGACAAACAGGGAAAGACCACAGAACACTGGGTAGACCACGGGAAAGACCGCAGAACACTGGGTAGACCAATAGAAAAGTACCTCTTAGGTGAAAACCTCTGTAGGTGACAATCAACCTAAGAGGTGTCTAAAATGGGGTGACCAAAGTGCAACTATGGATGTCAACTTGAAGCAGAATGGCATGCCATTGCAAAGCTTCAAATCCACACAGACGATTCACTTAATCTACTTAGTCAAGCTCTTAAAAACCTAGGAAAGCAGCTTCAAAGATTTCAGGACTCCACATGCTCAGCATTTTGGACAGTGGAGTTTCCAGGTGAAATTACTGCCCATCAGAGGAAGGGTGCTAACTCAGCAGCTGTGGGAGTAGGGGTGTCTGGAGCTCATGTCAAGGCCTTCAATATCCAAACGTACAAGTTGCATGCACTTGGTGACTATGTAAACTCTATCAAAATGTTTGGAACCAAGGACTCATACACCACTCAAATAGTATGTACATGTCTTTGTGGAGCAGCACTGTTACTAACTTCATCCAGGGCAATCTAGCACACAAGCTCTTGAAAATATTCTACTGAAATACAAATAAACAAGAACCCTTGAAGCAATTAGCTAAGCAAGAAAGGAGACACACTCAAATTAGATGTCTGCAAGAATCTGTGACCACCAGTGACAACAAGCCTACTGGAGACTTACCACTTGAAGCTCACCACTGCTTATCAAACTATCCAGGCATCACCATCAATTTAGGCCATTACCATAAACAATACCACAGTGACCCAGCTGTCATGGTAAGCTATGTTCATGTGTAACAGCTCTGACACATTCCTTAATGTCACCTGACAGGACTTCATTCCCAAACTCAAAGACCACCTCCTTTCCCAGTTACTGGGTTTGGATTATGATGGTAATGAATGAGACTTCACAGATACTGAATGAAATGACATGCACTTTATCAATAATCTCAACAACATCTTTCAACCTAAATGATTTCAAGTCAATTATACCACACATGACTCTACAGTGATGACATTATGAAGGAAACATGGTGTGGGTGCACACCCACTTTGGTATGCACAAGTATTGGGTGCATTTTGTTTGAGTGTTCTGCATGTTGGCCCTAATGCTCGTAACCAATCACCCAGACCATGAAGGTCTTGTGGGTTCGATGGTTTGGCATGGTACCACAGTACTGCAGGGGCTTCCAAGAAGCATGCCTCCCCAAAATTGGATTCATTCCTGAGTCACCTACTGCCTTTGATGTATTTTTTATGATCTAATGTAAGAAACTGAAGGACAAGTAGGCATTATATTGTCAAAATGTCCCAAGTGGTCACGAGGGTGAATTTGCCTACTCCTCCTTCAATTCACCAAAAATAAGGGTTCTGAGTAGACCACTTTGATATTGTAGTACATCCCCACAAGATGTTGGAACAGATTTAATTAATTATAAGTTTAAAAAGAGTAATGAGCCAAAATCATGTATTCTATCCTCAAATCACGTGATGAACTGGTGTATGAATGAGCTTTGCTGGTGCCAGCTACACATCACAATCTCAGAGCTCTGCCCACCTTGCTGAGTAACTATTTACTCTGCATGGTCACCTCGACTATGTCTGAACCATTCAATTCCACCACAAAATACTATGGATTGTAAGTCATGTTTCACTTTGCATTGAATGATTTGTTGAAATTCGCCTGGATATGCAGTGACTATCGGCGTCAGATGATCAGACTATTTGAATATGAAACAGCACCTTGCAGCATTATGTTGCAATTTTGACAGGGCACTCTCATTATGTTATGCCCACACAGTTCCATTGAAAAGGCGATCTCATTGTCTCAACGTCAATGGAGCAAACCGTCCAAGTTCAGAACGTCTCTGGCCTGTACAAGAATACACCAAATAATGGCCCTAACAACTTCGAGACATTTGATGCGTTCTCTGTGGTTGAGTGCATGCTGGAAGGCCACAATTGTGGCATAACCTGGGCTTCATATATGCTACCATTGATCATGTCTGCAGCTGAGGCTTTGCTACTTATGGTTGTTTCATCAGATAATGAGGCAAAGAAGTAAGTGCTATCAGTGGTGAGACACTGTGGCAGCCCCCCAATAGTATTTCCTCAGTGTCTCCATTGAGCTTGAGTGGCGATGTATTGCACAGGATGAACCTGACAACATTCGCTGGAGCCTTGAACTCACCGCATATTTCATGCACTGTCAGCTACAGCCACAGCACATGCAGATTGCACTACAGAGTGCTATCAGTGTGTTTGACAAAGCCAACAACAATGCAATTACTGCTAATTTGGCATGTCACCTCCTTGACATCAACCCGGATCCCAAAATTGTTGCACAGGTATGCTCCCAATTCTTTTAGTTATTTCATTGCCCCCGCTAACTCATATGTGAAGGCTTGTCAGTGCATCACAGCAGGGGACCATAATCCCCAGAACACAGTTGAGGTCTCATACAATGAGTTCACAGAGTTTGAGATCTGCACAGCCACATACACACCCATCTACAAAGGCCTGCCATCTGTGCACTGTTTGTGTAGCGATGTGGCATTCCTGCCTGAGTTCAAGGGCAAGTTAGACCCATTGATAGAGCTGACAGGCACAGAGACTTGAGAGTGAAGATGCTGTTTGGTCTGAAACTACTTTTTCATTGCTGTATCTATGTTTTCTCATCTGAAATATAATCTTCGTTGGACTGCTTATCCACATCTGCAAATGATGCACAGGCAGCATTGATAGTATGATCTATGATACCTCAACTTCTGTGAGTATTAACTCAGCCCACTGCAACTTGAATGCTGAAGATGGAAATTGCGAGACAGGTGGCAGAGCTGGCAACAAGTTCGAAATGAGTCAGGCAATGATATAGGAATCAATGTTTTCAAAGTTTGAAGCCAACTTAGTAAGAGGCATGTGGGTTATTGCATAGTATTATATGTTCTAGCCACAATGATTAACTTAGACAGTGAATGTCTTCCCTGTTGCATGTTCAATTGGTGTGTGTGACTTGCCCATCTGTACTTGAGTAGGCTCTACATTCTTTCCCAACTTGCTGAAATTGATGGAGATGCCCCAATGGCATATTCAGTAGAACTGACCCATTGATCTGATGCAAGAGCTCCTTACCAGAAATATGTGCATTGAACATTGCTTTGTCTTCCCTACTTGAAGGTACTCAGACCTTTGGATGTCCTGACCTCAGACGGCTTGCCAAACAAAGACCAACCTTGGCCTAGCAAGTCCAGTAGTAGCCACGTTAAGTAATGATTCAGAGCACATGGCAGACATGCTGCTGTAACAGTACAATGCAAGGTTCAAATTTGCAAGGGAGGCTATTGTCCATGTTTCAAAAACATGGACTAAAAACATCTGGGCAATATTATCCTAGAGAGCTTTGCCATATGCCTCTAGTTTCAGCCAAAGATGCCTGACACAGAAGTCATCATAGTTGCTGAGAAAAGGAATGGCTGAAATCTCAATTGGGTAATCCCAATTCTGTGAGTTGTTTTCATTGTGCAGGCACCGGCATATACTAGTACTGGTGCTTGCTACCAATTCATCAATTTCTCAAACACAGCATTTTTAGCACACCGCTGTGAGCTGTGGTGGCTTCCTCTGGCATATCAAAGTTCTTCAATATCTAAGCAAGCGCTAAAATGTAGAACATCATCGCCTTCATGACAAGCTTCATACAACATATCTCACATAGTTGAGGGTCTATTTCTTGGAATTCAAAAAATAGAGAATGAATGTGCTCTGTGAGTCTCCACTCATAAGCAAACAAATATTTTCTAAAATGCGTTCTCTGCAGAGAGGTTATTGTTTGATTGAGCAGCATTTATGTTCAACTTACATTGTGCACTTGCAGCCATCACAATTACATTTTCAGTTGGACATCCTGGTAAATTCCCAACTTCAAGACTCTAATACCAACAATCTCCTCATCCCTCGGCTAATTCAGTCTGCTCATGCAGTGGATTTGGATACCCACATACAAAGGAGACACAATAGTGAGTCACTGTCCTCTGCACCATCGTGCTTTATTCAGCTGCTGTAATTTGTATTTCAGTTGCCTTTCCATTGATCATTTTCTTCAGTATCATCGAGGTATATGCACATTTTGTCCTGCATCAACCTCAAGCCCTGTCAACTGAAACAATTACTATCAGTTTTCAGGGTGAGTGTTTTCATCTTTTGTCAATATAGACATGGTGACTGAAGAAATTCCTAATCTGCTCAGGGTCCAAGCATAGGCATACTGTGTCAACTCTGAGCATTGCTGACTAAAGTAATTGTTAATCTGTGACCAGGGCATGAGTGCTGTTGTTCTCTATTGACTGACAGCATTCCTATTCTACATAGCTAGTCAGTGCCTTAATCCTCCACTCAAACCTTGCTGACAGAAGAGATTGCCAATGCATTGACAGCTAGTTAGTGTCTCGATCTTTTGTTGACATCACACCTTGCTGATATTAGGACTTCCCTACACCTGTACATGAATGTTTGGACTGCCTGAATCTTCTTTTCCATACTGTTATTCTCTGGTTATTCACAGTGAGTTCCTATCGCTTATCCTGTCTTCTATGAAACTGAGCTCAAAACTCATTACTCCCAGAGATTTAGATTGCTGCTGGATCCCTGCTTGAGCAAGAGGCTATGGGCAACCCCCCCCCCCCCCCCCCCTCCACCAAGATCATGGAATCTAGAAACAAGGAACTTGAGCTGGTGGACAGGACCATTGAGTTTGGTGGGCACTCCAGCAGCCTGCAGATGTACAAGGCAATAAATGATACTGTTAAAGCTAAGGAATCTGATTTGGTACTGTTATGGCACACACAGCACATACCTGACTCCGAGCTGAGATATCAGCAAAAGAATAACAGATCCCTCATTCTCATCTCTGTAAGCAGAATCAGCATCAAGGATGATCATGGGTCTATGTACTGAGAAAGATGTAATTTATCACAGCTCTTGAACTTTCGCGTGTGTCCATGCATGCAGTTTGTGACATCTAACAGTTCTCATGCACTGATGCACCAAAGTCGCAACCTGCACACCTCAGCGATTGCTCAATACATGTTGCCTCTTTCTTGTAGAGCATAAAAATCAGGATGTACACCTCATCAGAGCCTTTGCGTGACGTGACTGATCTTTGAGGCATTTGAGAAGTAAATTGCTACTGAATAGTGAGACAAGAATATTGCAATGATCGGAGATACTCATGGGGGTCATCACAGATGAACAATCATCCATTATGTGTGTCTTGGGATGCACTGAGCGCCAGTAATTGAGCAGGGCCTTGAACCAATGACAAGTCTTATGGATGCTGTACATCAGCTGTCATCCTGATTGACCATAATGCTGTTGGTCTCACCTCCATTATGCCTCCCTGGATTCTGATGAATGCTGCCCACACATAGTCCAACATGAAGCCTCTGAGTAGTGGTTCAGGTGCTTCAAGGGTGCCTTCCATAGGAGTCAGCAAAACCGTGATGCGTGCGACTACTTTATCATGGTGCTTGATGTCTTCACTGTCCCCTGGTTTAGTACTAGCACTCAAGGACCAAGCATCTTGAAGTGTTTCTATGACATGTTGCTGATATGTGCTTAAGGGCATGATGTAGGAGGACATCATCTCCCCAATGGGTCTAATGAATTCCTGGAAGGCTGCCTTTGCATGCTCGTCCAATGAGCTGATGACCTCGCTCCATATTGACATATCGCTCTCTTCGTAAGACCTGCAGTCCGTAATCAACTTGCACAATTCTTTGACTTTCTCTTTTGCTTCTGGATCCTTCACATCCACCTTCTCCAGCAACTCAGAGACACTTTTGTAATCAGGACATGGATCATTTGATGTGAGCTGCTTTAGTGTCTGGGTTCGCATATCCACTCATGATACAAAGACCTTTCTCAAAGATAAAGTAAGTTTATTGTTCTCATGTGTCATCAACGCTCACTCACACCCATGCAGATGTCAATTGATTTTGCAATCCAAGTTACAGAGAACTCGTGGCAACATTGAAAATGAGGTCCCAATCACAAGAGATGCATTGCAAGCAGGATGCATAGATAATTGTTATGCAGCACTTTCAGGAGTTGTGCGTTCTTGTCTTGATTGGGCCAAATCTCATGCAGCATCTTCAATGCAGCAGCTTCATGAGTTTTCACTGGTGTTGTATCATATGCACTCTTTATCTGCCTGAGAATTGTGATCAACACTTCACAGTCATCTATGCAATGCCATAGGAACAGCGGCAACAGCGGAAACTTCGCACCTTTGTCATAGATCATGACCCCCCATTTCCCAATGCCATCCAGTATGCCTTGGACTGTTGTGATCTCTGGGTGCAATTCATTGAAGGTCTGTATGTGTTCCTGGGTTATATTCTTTATTCCTTTGATCTTCATTCATTTCTTATTCAGTAATATTAATTCGTCTTCAAGGGACTTGTAGTGATGAAGAGCTGATAGTCAATGTTGTCCTGATGCGACAACAATTTTTTTAGCATCAATTAGTTCAAGTTCTGGTATGTTGTCTGGCTCAATGAAGTCATGTGCGAGGATCATGCCAGGTTTGATCCATTTGATGTCAAGAACTATTGGAATAGCTGATGCTTCCTTCATGGGCGCAATGCCTGCTGCCTTGAATGAGGCAATTAACTTGTTCGTTTCAGCTTCATTCTCCAACCTATCATTGTACTCCCCGAACAGGAGGTTATCGCCGATCTTGAGCAGGTCAACCCAAGCAACTCCAACCCTACATTTTGCTATGAGGTTGTCTAACCTCTGTGTTGCATCGCCTATGTCATTCTGCAGAACCTGGGGTTCAATTGGGCTCAGGTTCAGATGCAGAGGTGAAGCATCCTGTGAAGTGATGATATTTTCAAAATAAGTCATTTTCATTCTGTGTCTTATGCATATGTTGATGTACCTCTGTTGTAGTGGCCTTTTTGGATTCCAACTTTGCCTTCTGAGGGACTTTTGGTGGCATGTCACAGCAAATAATCTTCTTGATGGGTCATTCACAGTGAGGGTGAGTGTTTAAGATTGATAACAATTGCTATCCAGCTCCCTTCCTTACTTATATTCCCTATGCCATTTGCCCCCTTGCAGTGGCCTCATGTTTTTAAGTTAAATATTGATGTCCATGAAGATCATGTGATGCTTCATTGTATTTACATGGTTCGTATTTTACTTGTATTTATTATATGTGCCTGTAAAGTTTAATGTGTCTTGTGTGTTAACTATAGTAATATGATTGCATGATGTTCCATACCATCATGCACATTAACTACAATAGTAAGTGCATATATATATGTCACAATAATATATACATTGGTTGCTCACATGGCCCTCCATCACAACCGTAGTATCTGAGGAGATCTCTGTCTTTGCTACTGTAGTGAAGGTGGGTGTCAAACATTCATGTTGTGCATGATGTTGACCTTACACACTGCCTTTGCTACAGTAGCAAAGGTGTCTTAGTGTACATATCATTTATTGTTGATCTCTACCATACACCTTTACAATAGCAGCAATCTTAATATTCAAATGCTTATTGTATACATGACCTTGTTAATGGACATCCATCCATGCTCCTGTAGCAAGTGCAGAGATTTTATTGTATACACATAAGTATTTATTAATGACTTGTAATGTTTGCATGTGTAAAATAAGCCTTTATTTAGGTGTTTTATTCCTGATATACTGCACAAATTTTATAAATGTCATGCACCTTTGTATTGTAGGGGCCTTGGGGGTAAAATAACCTCATATTTACCCTAACACATTTAGAAAAACCCTTATAATGGTCTTGATTGTGGTATTCCTTATCCTTGTCTTGTCCTTGTTTTGTTGATTCTTTGCTGTCATGGTCTTGACTGCTGTATTCCTTATCCTTATCCTTGTCTGGAGTGATGCATAGGTTGAGGTCAAAACCTCATCAGGACTTGGCTTGATTTTGCTTATTTTTGGGCTTTTTGCTATGGTATTGCTTGATTTGGTGTATGGTTTGAGGTCAAAACCTCGTGAGGACTTGGCTTGACTTTGCTTGATTTTTGCTATTTTATTGCTATGGTATTGCTTGATTTGATGTGCAGTTCTAGGTCAAAACCTCATTCATGCTTGGCTTGACTTTGCTTGATTTTTGTGTTTTTTTGGTCATTGTGTTGCTCGATTATGGTTGATTTTGTCTGGGGTGATGTGTGGGCGTAGGTCAAAACCTCATTCAGACTTGGCTTGACTTTGCTTGATTTGTGCTGTTTTTTTGCTATTGGGATGGTTGATCTTGTTTAGGGTGATGCATTGGCTGAGGTCAAAACCTCGTTTGGACTGGGCTTGATTTTGCTTGATTTTGCTATTTTATGGCTCTGGCATTGCTTGATTTTGGCTGTTTTATTGCTATTGTAGTGTCTTGCAATCATATTGCTTGTCTTGCTATGGTAGTCTCTTGTTATTGTATTGTAGCATAGCATATCGTATTGCTTGTCCTGCTATCATAGTGTAGTGTTTTGCTATGGTAGGGTACCGAGAAGCTAACACTGAGACACCAAGACACCGAGACACCGAGAGAATATGTTTCCACAATGAACTTCCAGATGCACTCATTCAGAGGAATCAATTCATTGCTGATGCACTGTCAGATGATGACTGGAAGGAGGAATGACACAGTCAGCTGAATGGGTAGGCATCTTGATGTGGCTCCCTCAGGGAGCCTGGCAGATCCTGTGCATGTCTCACTAAAGTAGCATAGGTGTGGCTCCCTCAGGGAACCTCACTGATCCTTGCCATGTCTCACTGACATAGCATGGAAGGGGCTCCCTGATCCTGTGAATGCCTCACTAATATGTGAAAGGGGGTTCTCTCAGACAGCCTGACAGATCATGGTCATGTCTCACTGATATAGCATAGCTAGTGCTGCCTCAGGGAACAACCAATCCCTGGACTATCTCACTCACATACACAGTATAGGTGGGGCTCCCTCGGGGAGCCTGACTGAACCTGGTAATCTCTCACTGATGTCACATAGCAGGGGCTCCCTCAGGGGACTGCACAGGTCACTGCTCACACTTCCCAAATGTCATTGTGGAAGAAACAATCAGTCAGCCGGATGGGCAGCAATGGTCACCCGGCTCCCTCAGGGAGCCAGCCCTCTCCTTGGGACATATCATGGGCAAGCATATGGACACCCAACCACATTAAGCAAGACAACACATCAACTACAGCCATAATTACATTACCCAACAACCAACCAACCCACACATCCAACTACACCATCATTCAGTGTCAGATCCAGACTCCTCTTCCTCTTGCCTCATATAAATGCACATTGGAATTGGTGGCACATTGTCAATCCACTCTGCTGCTGGCACATAGTCTGGATCATGAACTGCTGGTTCCTCTTCATCTTCTTCTGTCTCCTCAACATCGCCTCCAGCAAGATGTTCAGGGTCCCAGGTTGGAGCCAATCTGCCAGGATTAATGAGCAGGTGAGGAGCAGATGATTTGTAAGTGGAAGGAAGGGTGACAAAGTTGGAGTCTTCAGTGTATTTCCAGAGACGGTCATTGTATGGCTTGGGAATCCAATACAACTCCTTAAAAAGAGCCCAGTACTTTTCAGGGATGTTTAGATTGTGCGCTGCTCAATATCTACATGGGGAAACCACATCATCCTCAGGGTGTGTTCAGGGGTGCAATTGCCTCATGTGCTTGGGTGGTGGCCCAGGGTGTGTCTCATATCTGCCTGGAGGCTGTTGTGTGATGGACGTAACAGCTCCCAAAGGGAGCTGCCTTACTCACTGATTGCTGATATCTTCCTGTGTTGGCGCGATATGACTGATCATTGGTGAAAAGCAAAAGTGAGTACTTCATGGTGGTGGCTCTGAATTGTGATGATCGCCTGGGCACAGACACCGGGTTCATCTGAAGAATCAACTGAGCAGCACCTGGACAAATGGGGCAAGAAAAATGTTGCCTCATGCCCAGCAGCAGGTGATGGCTCCCAATGGGAGCTGCTGCATGGGCAGGAAGATGTTTCACTTGCCCCATTTGTCCAGGTGCTGCTCAGTTGATTCTTCGGATAAACCCGGTGTCTGTGCCCAGGTGATCATCACAATTCATAGCCACCACTTCGAAGGAACCTGTGTGTCAGCCAACGCCTGCCATCTTTGTAAATCCCAGCGGGCATCAGTCATCAGTCACACCCCAGTCAATTCAATGTACCTATCCAATCATTTTTTGATACTACATATCCCCAAACTGAACCAAAACAACGATCTCATCACCCTCATCACACCCTTGGCACATATAACATATCACTCAACAAACAAACCACATGACAGACCCGCCACCACCCACAGATCTCATCGAACAACACAATGTAACCCAGTTTGCATGTCATCATGGCCTGGGTCTCCCAAGGACTGGCTCTAACAGCAATAGTGCGTGTCACAAATAATCCACTTTCAGGATTTTTGATGCTGCTGTGGCCAGCGGGACACAGCTGACTTGTCACTGGCACACAGTCTTCTCCGGGGCACGGTGTCACGCACCAAACGTGTTTGGTAGCGAGAACATGGTTTTTTTTATTTATATCTTCATTTCCCATATCATTCCTTACTCACCTTTTCATTTGTTTCCCTTCCTTTCCTTTAATTTTTCGATTTTTCAGCGATTTTCAACGGTATTACGGCATCCCGCATTTTTACGGCATTTTGCATTCAACGAGGTTTATTCACCTTTCCCCCATTCACACGCTTCCAACGCTCTCCCATCTTCACCCACTACACTCTCAGACAACCTCAGCATCAGCCAGACCATGCAAAATTGCACCAATATGTCGAAAACCACATCTTTATTCATCCTGTCCTCATCACCCTACCATTTCCAATCCTCTTCAGTGGCTTATATTCGTCGAACCATTCAAACCATTATCCACTCGCACCTCACCTCCATGATCACTGTGGACACCATGCCATTCTATCCTAACACTCACCAGAGATTGCAAACAACCAAGTCCCTATGCAGATGACCAATCCCTTTATCATGTTGGGGAAGCGTCTTACAGACTGTGTATATCCCATGATCCCTGCATGTCGACATTCTGCACCAACAACCACATGACATCTCTGCAGCAGAGCATTCGGATCATCACACCATCATGGCATCATAGCATCATCTCTTCATTCCATTCTCCACTGCCCATATGCTGCGTCATTGCTGCATCACAGCTCTTGCATCATCACCGCACAGCACTTTGTCATGCTTGCATAGCAATTGGTCATGGTGACTCAGGTCATGAGTCATGGTTTGTAATGGTCACAGCCCTGCTTTATCATCGCTTTTTCATTCTCTGACTCATTCTTTGTCTTTATGACTCATTCTCCATTTTATGACTCATTCTGCATAGGATTTGTTCTATTTTTCGAAATTGCTCAGTCATTACCCCTGAAGCGCAGCACATTCATTCCATTCCCCCCTTTCATTGCCCTCTTCATTGCCCTACTCATTGCCTGGAGCGTTGCTTTGCATACACAGACGTACGCAGACACTCTACTCTATATAAACCCCTGTACTTTAGCTACAGAGCAATAAACTTATCCAGTTCACCATTTCATGTTCAGTTCTCTCTGAAGCCTCAGTTGGCTTCGCATTTTTCCTCCTTCCATGTCTTCTTGGACCTTGTTCACCTGGAACACTGTCCCACTGCTATTCTATTCATTCAAGCCCAGTCCAGTATCCTTGCTGTCTGTGTGCAGCATTATTCTTTCTTCGTCCTCCAACACAGCTAGGTCATCCCAGACTTAGTTGTGCTCATCTATCATCTATCCTCCAACCTAAACCCCTCACACTCGAAGTGTGTGGTGCACTACCAAGGGTCAGGCCACCCAACTGAACAACTACTGTACCCAGTGCTTCTCAGCATAAGGACCACTGAGCAGTAGCATTGCTAGGTTTGTTGTTTTGTTGTGGTTTACAACTGATCAGCAACGAAGATCGACAGCGGATTGGCTCCAAAAGCCACCAGTTGCACAATGTGAAGGATGTTGAAGATATCCAGCCCCATGAAGTCTGGAATCCTCCAACATCATTCACACTGCACTCCGAGGCGCATGGATGGTAGGTGTCTGTGTGAAACGCTCGACTGTTGCTGCCATGTTGTGCCCCATGCTCACAAAATTCAAGTCTGACAGCCACTCAGTCCCTTTGGGAAACCGCTAGATGTATGGCTGACAGCCAGCCAAACAGTGCGTGCAGGTCTCTCACAGCCACGCGAGTACAGCGCGACCTGGTGAACATGCCAGCACGTGTGTGGTCCCCTGAGGGAGCTGATCACCATCCAGGTGCGTGTCACCAGCGGTGCTGCCACATAGCTGGTGAACATTCTCAGGCACACATGAGCCGCTGAGGTAATTGTGCATCTACCAGCCTGGCAGCAGTCCCCCAAGGGAGCCGGTGACAATGCTGCTGCATGTCATACACAGTGCTACAACATACCCAGGCACACGTGAGCTGCTGATATATTTGTGAATCTGCCAGCACACCAGGAGTCCCCTGAGGGAGCCAGTGACAATGCTGCTGCATGTCACAAGCAGTACTGCCATGTAGCCGGTGAACTGTCACAGGCGCACGTGAGTCACTGAGGTAATTGTGCATCTACCAGCCTAACAGCGGTCCCCTGAGGGAGCCAGTGACAATGCTGCTGCATGTCACAAGCAGTGCTGCCATATAGCCGGTGAATATTTGTAAGTAGGTCAGCTGCCATGCCTCATAACTGTTACACCAAAAGGTAGAATACTGAAGACTTAGTCTTCAGTATCAACGACAGTATATGTATTGATTATGAGAACTCAAGTAAGCCAGCATGCTTACACTCTTGCGTTATCACTCATCCCGCCTGACATTAATCCATCCCCAGGAACTCCACAAACACTTCCACACCATCTCTGAACTCCATGTGGTAGTGTTGATGACTTGAAAAAGATCGTCAGTGCTTGATTTCTGAGTGAGTCTTCATCAAATTAACCTCCAAACTAACCACCCCTCAGACTAAGACAGCCGACTCACCCCTGCATACCACACCAAAAGACTCTGTCGTCGTTGAAGACTGGCATAGTCTGCAACTAGGCATCCAAGCTCATCCTTCCCCACCCAGGTCCTTTCCTACTAAACTTATTTTAACTTACACAGCACAACACAATCCACATAATCAAGGATGCCCCAACGCACATCTCCACCCCTCAATTAGTGCAAATCACCTCTGTCACCCACCCCGGCATCACCCTCGACACAACTCAACAAGTACAAGTCGAATTCTTCCCTCCCATCCTCATCATCCACCTCAAGCAGTTCTTATACGACATTGTCGGCCTCAGTGACCTGGTGTGCAGTCTGGTTGGTGGTTCATTTGAAACCAGTGGGGGTGGAAAGCGCCAAAATACCAAAGAGAAGATTCTGATTCTGTGGCTGGCAGCAAAGTGGGGCTGTCAAAGGACATGAGTTCCCGTTTTGCATGGCAAGTTTGATCGGATCTGAGATATTGTGAAAGGACATGGAGTCACTAATTGTGCAGATACTTGTGCTATGGTACCTGGAGGAGTGTACATCATGCCCGGTAATCAAGCGCTTCAGCTCAACCGTTTCACTCAATAGCTCTGATGTGAAGTTTACTGCAGTAAATAATAGAAAACACTATTCATTATATTGTGAGAATGGTGGCAGGACTACAGCATGACAACTAGTAAGGGAGTGCAATACCCATCTCCTCCCAGAGACTCTGATGGGTAAAATGAGCTATGGAAACTCACTGTCCATCTTCAAAGGCTAATACTTCATGAGGTAGAATGCGTCCACGTAAGAAAATAATACTACCTGGCCCATAAAACAACAGTAGGTTCAACCTTGGAATCCAAAGGAAGCCTTTGGTAAACCTACCGAAAGCAACCAAAGCCACCCAAGCTTGAGGTGGATCAGTGCTTTCGGGGTGAAGAGGGGTCCATCGGTTGTATTGCAGAGAGCAACCCTCCCATAATAGACCATCAATGGCATCCATAGCCTTCACATGAGCATACTTGGTCTGTAGGGCAACTTGGAATTTCAGCATCGCTTCATATTGGGGAGGGTCTAGGACCCTCAGGGCGCTGTTCAATTGTACATTGAGTAATTTGAGGCAATGGACAAGAGTTGCCCCTGCAGAGAACTGCTTGGCGGTTTTAATAAAACCAGAAGAAATAACAGCATTTTGTTTCTAAGTCCTCATCAGATACAAAGGCAAATATAGTTTGAAGACTTACTGAATGTCCCACAGCATGCCACACAGTTACAAGTTTCGTGTTCCCCACCAACTGTCCCTCAACAATATGATATGCATCCTCCTTATCCCTCTTCTTTTTGTCAGCTCCAGTGCCTATCTGCAAAGGAACAACGCTCCCATACTACATGAGAGCTAAGTAGAGCTCATCATGGCCTTGCTTGTGTATGACTTCAGGTAAATGAAGTAAAATGGGGACGCCATCAGCACTCAAACCCATACGAGGGACTCTTGGCTCCAGCCATTCTTGTTTTGTCTCTGTTGACATGTTCCAGTGGTCAGGGCTTTATGCTGATGGGCTCTTTCACACACCGCTGTTTGATATTCAAAAGTTGGAAAAGTTACTATGAAACATTAGCATTTGGCTCTACAGGGAGAAGAACTTTTCCTACCGGCATTCTCTCTTGCTTGCTGAACATTCTTGACCATCTCTTTCTCAAGGCGCGTCTGGAACTGTGAAGCCACTGATTTTGGAGACCGCTTCAATTTCTTCTTAGGATGGCTTTCCTCATTGCAAGGCTTGCCCGGCTCCATCTCATTCAAGATTAGATTACTAGAATACATTAGCACAGCTGATTAGTTTCAAACAGTTAAACCTTACCTGAATTCTTCCTCGGTCCAAACTACCCTGTCAATATCAGCCCCACTGACTGCATTTTCAATATCATCCCGGTCATCAAGCTTGTTAGCGGTCTCCATACTATGACAAGAAGTCAGATGCCCAATAATAAAATTGTCAATGTAAAATTGTCAATGCCACCAGGGAAAGCTCTGATCGCCTACTCAAGGCATGTCATTGCAGTGGTGACCTACCATTCAGTTCACCTACTAAAGGCTCCCTGTCCGGCGAAATGAAAGGCAGAAAAGGGAAAGATGACTCACTTTAATAAACCCCAGTCAAAAGTCACAAGAGTGACAGCACGGACTAGCAGTGAGTCTGAGTAGAAAGCCAAATATAAGAAAGAGGTAGAGATAGCTGCAGCTAGAAAATGACTAAATTAAGTATGAGGAAAGAAATTGTTGTTGGAGTCATATGACTAATGTCATACATCAACAAAACAACACGTAGCGTATATGATCATGTGTGGCCTTGTGAAGCTTACATCAGTGCGCATGTCTGTGATCAACCTTATCTAGTCTTGCAGTGATCTGGTATGGATGCAGCAGAAAGTTGAACTTTGTGTAATCTCAAGCCAGTCTTGTGGAGACTGGCATGTGTGCAGGCAGACTGGCGGTTACTTGCATGGAGGTAGCAAAGACTGGTAGTGACTCGCATGGCCAGCAACAGGCTGGTGTCACGTTTGTATGGTAATTAAGAGAGCACTACTTGCGAAGAGTCAAAAAATCATTGAAATTCAGTTGTACAAGACAATCATTGCTAGAGCTCCGCATACCCTTCGTACTCATCCATGGCATCGTCTTCACCATCCTCCGGTCCGACCTCGTCATTAGCCTCCTCAAGACCATCCGCTTGTTCTCCATCTCCTTCTTCATCGGTCACCTCTTCTTCCTCGTCAAGGCCCCCATACCCATACTCGTCCATTTCGGACTCGATATCATCTTCGTCTTCATCGCCGGTGGCTTGATTTTGTGCAGTACTACTGGTGGACCCACTGACCTCAGGTGCTAGGTCAACACCCTGATTGATGCCACTTTCCGAGTCTTCCAAGTCTTCTTCGCTATCGTCTCGAGTGATTTCATCCAGAGGGTCACGGTCCTCCAAGAAAATTGAGCAATGGCAAGATGGAGCTGGGTGACGGTTCGGTCCGGATGGCCAGTGGGACGCAAATCAAGGGCGTCTTGAAAAAGGGAGATGGGGAGGTCGAGGTCAAGATAACTTCCGTCAGCTTGGCAACTAACAGACTTCGCGGTGGCTAGATTAAACAGTGCAGCAGGGCGGTAGGGATTACCCATGTGGCAGAGATCAGAGGCGCGTTCGAAGTGATTTATGGATTGGCTGAGATCCCTATTATTCTGCGTCCTGCGGTATCGTGCCAGAAGACGATGTCCGGCGTCCGTCCTTAGTACTAGCGCATCCATTTCGCTGGAAATAAGCTACGCATCACAAGCTCTCAGCATCAGAATCCCAGGCTGCATTGATCACTCACTGTAGTAAGGGGACAAAGAACTGCGGCGTCGTTTTCATCAGAAAGTCGCTGCTCCACTGTCACGAACAGCGAAGTACACGGAGATATGACTTCCTCCTGCTTGGGCTGAAATACTATGGCTTTGATACTTGTTAACGTCTGTCGGGTGTGATTTGCAGCGGACGTTACTGACGATGTGACTTTTCACTGCGATCCAGTAATTCTCCGACAGAGATCTCGAATGTGCGGAGGACGTCTCCATGACAGAGCATGGGACCCAATTCAAATGAGGCATACACGCTGACACGAACTTTAGAAGATGGCTCGCACGGCCTAGAGTCTTTCTCGATGCTTGCAGGATAGGCGGGATAAGGACAACTTACAAAAGTATGCGCTCGTTCCATTCGACGACAGCCTGGTCGACGTGCACGGGTTTGTTGCTTGTCTGGCATTCAGTGCCGTCAGCCTTCACTACGACATGGAAGCCAGCAGGGATCTGTCGGAGACCAAAAGCGAGATCAGTTGCACGAATGGCTTGGGGAAAGTCATCGATACGTGCTGAACAGAGATAAATATCACATACCGGTGATGATGACCTGTTGCACTCCACTGAGGCGTGCTTCTCCCGGATCGCGGGTGTGTTCTGGGGGGCTTGGCTCGTCCGAGTCACTAAACGATGCACACATTGTCAGGCATTCATATTAAGTGTTGCATATACTTACTTGTCCTGGCTAGTATCCTTTGATTGCCTGAAAACGCGAGATGAAGTCCATGCATATGCTGTACAACACAATAACTTACGATCGTGGACGTTTTGATCTCTTCGTTTTGTCGTCGTTATCCTTATCTGACGACTTACGCTTATGTTTTCTGCCTTGTTGCACTCCACTGAGGTTTGTCTTTCCCGGGTCCTGGGGATGTTTTGGGTGGGTTGGCTCCTCACTAAACAATGCGCACATTAACAGCCATTTAGATGATAAGCAATGCATATACGTACTTGTCCCTGGTGAAATCCTTTTTTTGCCTGAAAACACGAGATGAAGTCCATGTGTGTGCTATACAGCACAATAACTTACGATCGTGGACGTTTTGAACCCTTCGGTTTGCCGTCGTTATCGTTGTCTGACAACTCGCACTCACGTTTTCCACCTGTAAGTGGTTCTGTACTGGGAGAAATTTTCTCTACTGGAGGAGTTGGGGAAGGCGATGACGCAGAACAAAAAATCAGATTCTGATCAGCCCAGAGACCCGAGGCCGATACGTTGTCGGGCCATATGGCTGGAGGATAGATCCAAACTAAGACTTGAGAGTAAAATGTATGCTGGAGTCACGAAACACTGATATATAAGGAGGGAACCACAGCATGCCCACCGTGCTGTGCCCGTGAGTCAATAGGACAAAGCGGCTCGCAGATATTGAGCCACCCATAGCCTCATTTAAAGTGGGTCCATCAGATTTGTACAGCAGGAGCACGTTGTGGGGGTGCGGCATTGGTTGACACAGCTGAAACGAGGAGACTGCGAGGCTCAAGAAAAGCAGAGCATTCTACACTTCGCATATTGCGAGGCACTGCCTGAATGTCACCGCCCTCAGGCCACAACGGGCCGATCCTACTACTGTCAGACAGTATGTTATGCGAGGAAGTACGGAACTGACAAAAAGCCAATCATATTGATTAAGTGCGTAAGTGATCACCTGAACTTGTGTTGCTGGGACGTTGCAAGGATCATGTCAAGCATTGAGTGAGGTTCTGATGCTGTGTTAAGGTTGTGTTAAGATGTCAAGTTCAATAAGTTGGTTTAGAATCTTCTGCCGGATCATCCCAGGATTAGTAATGAAAAGGCTAATGCTTGAACATCACGTTCACTCCAATATTGCTACATAGTACGGACGCAGCGCAATGACGAGTGGAAATTGTCAGTCTCAGCATCACGCATGAACAGATCATGGATGTCCTTGGACGTCGTACAGGAGACATTCTCAAGACGCTCTTGACATCCGATGAGCTCGTTCATGACACTGACTTGGCAAACGAACTACCTATCTTCCACTCTGGATGTGTCGTTTGCCATACTTATTGGCAGGACTTACTTGAAATCCATTCCTTTACAGTTATCTCGACTCCCTTCCTTCATTTCTAGTCCTCCTTTGATCACTCGGGTCTCTTCGAATTCCCTTATTCCAATCGCGTCTTCGTTTTACACTCTAATCTCCCTGATTTCTCCTTCGACTCCCCAACCTTGTTTACTGCCCCAGCACTTCACATTCCAATCATCAAGTCCATCGGCATTTAACGGGTGTACCAACATCTCCTTCCTCTCTATAATCGGCATCACATTTCAACTTGGTGTTTCGCTTACTATATCTGAACGATTATTATAGGCAGCCGCAGTCGTTTTGATCATCTCTACTCATCATCATTCAACCCCAGGGAAAACTGGACATGGCCAAAACCGTTGGAATCGCGCGAAATATGACGAATTTGGGAGCAACATATTTCGCTATAGGAGACTCGCTGTGGAGACTAATAGAATATTTCGCATCCGTTGTGATCTTCTCGAATGTTGTAGGGTATGTTGAGAATATTCATATCATATTTCACCACATTTCTTTCAGTTGCGTGTGTGAAATAAAATCGGTTGTATTCGCGTGAATTATACTATAATCTACTGATACAAATGCTTCGGCTTGTGATCAGAAAACACGATATGCGACCAGAAAGCACGATAACGATGCGAAACACGACAGATCAACACTACAGCAGCAATTTGCCAGCAAATACAACACAGCAACAAGGCTGGCAAGCGAGAGCGAACAACCGCGGGGCAATGAGGCTGGCAAAAGCAGGTGAGCGAGAGCAGACGACTGTGGGGCAATGAGGCGAGCGAGAGCAGAGGACCGTGGTGCAACGAGGCAAGCGAGAGCAGACGACTGTGGGGCAACGAGGCAAGCGAGAGCAGACGACTGCGAGGCAACGAGGCAGGCGAGACCAGGAAAGCAATAGGGATACTAATATTATGAACCGTCGGCGATGTCACTATTCTTCGTCCAGCCCGCGTCCCATCCCTAGCGATTCTCAGCGGCTCAATAGCAGAGAGAGAGGCAGTACTTACTAGCTGTTTGACCTTAGTATCGTAAGACTGTTGACCAAAGTGTCAGAAGTACCCATCAACAGAGGTAGCGCTAAAATACCTTGATCTATGGTCTAACACCTTTTTCTACTACAAGTGAACATAAGTTATTGAAAAACGAGAGTGAAATCAAACTTACCGCCAGTGGTTAGCACAATCTCGGGATCATAGAAGCCTGTAGAGAAAACAGCGAGACAATACCATTTGCGAAAAGCAGCGACAACATACCTGAATCCACAGGCTCACTGTCAATAGAGGAAGGCGGCGGGGGCGGAACAAGCTGCGGGAAAGATGATGGTGGGGAAGAAGAACAGCGGGGAAACTCCCCAAACATTTTAACTTCTTTGGGGTGCTACAAAACTCACCCAAACAAAATGAGCTCGCGAGTCGTACAATGTTAAGTGGAGTTTAGTAAGCAGTGTGACGACGAACGACGCGTGAAAACATCGTGTGTGTCGACAAAAAACGCGATCGACGACGCGACTAAGGCGATGCAAATCAACAACGATGTAATGATGTTATAGTGCGATGCGCAGACGATGATGTCACTGAAGATTACACAATAAATAATATGTCTAAACAATATTTTACGCTATCCTAGCCGTTTTGGCCATGTCCAGTTTTCCCTGGGATTCAACTCCAACTTGCGTACGCTATTGCTACCTTCATTCTGCACCTATTCTTATCCTGATCGCAGCATTAATGTTGTCGCTGTCGCTGTCACTCCGCTTTGTGAGAACTTGCACGACCCCAAAGCTACCAAGCCAGGCGGTGTGTAAGTTCTGGAGCACAACATTTCTTATCTCGTGGACTGATCACTTGCCAGAATCTACGCTATGAATGATATATCCGTTGAGGTAGATAACACGGATGCTGAAGGTTGTCTGGTGCTGGCTGGTGCGTACCCTTTTTGTTCGTTGACGTCCTGGCGAACTGACTTTCTCCAAGACATGTTCTACTACGCAACTACCGAGCTCAAGCTGCATATAGTCACCACTCTTACCAGGTATGCAACGATTGTTCACAATCTCAGCCCGAACTTATGTATTTATAGGGCTATAGATATCGCACTGGGCGAGATATACACTGGTGTTTTCACAGTATGTTATATCATTACTGCCCGTCGATACGCCGTTGACCAAACTCTTGTATCAGATCTTCGATGCCCTTTTGAATCGACTGTTACCGGAGAGAGCGAGTACGATCGCTTCTGGCGCATGTCCCTTGACGAGACAAAGATCAGATCTATTCGTCCAACGCAGACTTGTGTAACGTCAGTCACCTATCCTGATGCTAATGTGACTTGGAACTTGACATTATCTTTTCTTTTTAGATTGGCGGGAAACCAGCAGGTTCATGTACCGCTGCACTGTTCCTGAAGGCGTTCGTAGATGACAGGTAATGGATAGACAGGAACCCTCCGTCCGATGGGCTCACCTTGATATTACTGGGACTACGGAGGTAAGAACATGTTCGCTTATTGAAATCAAGTGCAGGACATATGCACGGGCACAAGTGCGATCTACACAGCGGTGTTTTTTGCAATGCACCCTTTGTCATGACTGCCTCGCTATTGTTACTTCCAATTGCTAATCATTTCGTCGTAGTTTACGCACCAAACACCGTACCAAGAGGAAGGACTGACCGGGCGTCCTGTTCGGTAAGTCGTTTTAACAAATTTCAGGAGATAAATTTATCTCACCGTTGTTCAGTGCATTGGTGGAATATGTCAGACGTCTCGTGTTGAGGATGAAATGTATCTACAACAGAGACGCGTATTGCTCACTACACCAGCCTCTGTTTTGCACTTTCTGCAAAACGTTGATGAGCTTAGCAGTGAAATCTGTGCGCAGTCCAATAGAATATTTGAACGAACGATTACTTGGTGTATCCTTTATGGGACAATGCCTTGGTACGCTGGAATGGTAGTACTTGGCCGAGACTGACAATGAGCGAGCGAGATACACCACGAACGTCCACAATACTGGGAGCTGAGCATGACCTCATTAGCAGATATCTCACGCGGTCCCTGAGCGTGCATTCTCCGTCAGATCGATTGTTCTGGCAAGCCTGCGACTGTAAAATCTTCTGAAAAGATCATAAGTTCAACAAAAATACCAGGCTTGCCCATTCGATATCCCGACTATCGCGGAGACTGACCCTCTCCAACTTGACTGGCTCGGAAGGGATGATTGTACTGCGCAGGTTGGTTACGAGACAACTGCCCATCTGCGATGTTAAATGAACCATTTGAAGCTATGCTTGTGGCCTCCGATACCGCACACTCTAAGGTTTACATCTAGAGGATGCGAGGTTAGTCAGCTTGTGGGACATTGATACAGACGAGAAACTATCAAAAAGATGAACTTACATGTCGACAATTGACCTGCTATAAGTTTGATTTAAGTAAGGTACTAGGAACAAATCACAATAAATATCCGGGAATGCCCGTGAAACCGCTCTAGAAGAAGCACGATAGGCTGCTTCCGTGCTCTCCCGTTTGATCTGTACTGGTGCAGACGGTTTTAGGACGGTTCATATGAATTGAGGTCAGGCGAAGGATGGTCATAGTCTTTCACCGCGTATCAAGCCGACATCAGGGCTGGGAGTACCAGCTGCAACGTTGTGCTGCATATAGAAGCATGAGACTTCAAGACAACGATAAAAACCAAGCTAGGACACCTCTTGACCTTATGCGTAAGGAACACTGCGATAGGTGGCGGAGAATGACTTGCATGAACTAGCTAACAGCTTAATAGACGAAGTAGGTGGGGTTTGAAGGTGGTGGGTTCAGTGGCAGAGAATAACTTGAAGGTGGTTGGTGGTGCGTCGAGACTGAAAATACGTAAGTAATGATGGTGATTACAGGAGCGAGCACTCTCACATTCTCACGATACGTTTGAGTTGTGGCCTCTGTTGAGGTAGCAGAGAACTGTAGGATGATCGTTGAGTCAATTGCCGAGGGAACAAGATGGAGACACACATATCTAGGGGTTCACGAGGCTGAGCGTGAGGCGGAGGAGCTTAGGAGTCGATATTTTGGGTAGGCTGAGATTGCAAGTGAGGTGATGAGCGGATGGGATGACATGGGATGAGAAACGCACCTGAGGTGAGCCTCGTACTAAGCAGCCCTGAAACGCAACGAGAAATAGACCCTTTCTTGCATCATGGGCGTGAGCGTGGAGTGATAAAATGTCAATAGCCATCGAAACGAGTGACTGGAGATAGGCCACGGAAGGTGGCTGGGACGTCACCGACAACTAGGACGCAGACTCACCAGCTGGTCAGGCATTGACATTGCCTGACTAGATGTTGGCCTAGACAGAGCGCACAACAATGAAGAAACACAAAAGACATGAAGTTTCACTTCGAGACAGATCCTTCTTTGGTTGTAGCGCCTTCTGGTTGTACGCGGTCCTTTCAGAACTCCTTTCACTCCTACTGGTTGAGCAGGAGCCTCCATTATGACTGGAGCTGGATTTGTTGAGGGTACTAAGGCTGGTAGCGCTCTCTTCGACCGACTTGGGGGCCATAACGCACCGACGAAAGACGCAAACAAGGGGAGGGATGGTGCAAGTTGTTTGTTGAGCAGGACGTATTCTCACTCTCTACCAACGCACATCGGCCGAAACACGGACCGGGGACCATCCTAAGGGCATCTTCTGCATGTTCGTATAGGTAGGTACAGCAGCGTGAGGCCAAATATCGGGAGGTGGAGAGGATGAAATTTGTAAAGAGGGGTGTAGCCAGCGTGTAGCCTAGTATACGTAGTAGACCAGCGCCCGTAGTAGAAGGAGGGGAGAGTAAGGGTTAATGTGAGATTTGAATAGGAGGGAAACGCTCTGATTTGACTGTCAGCGCCTGTGGGATGTCGATTTCTGGTATTATAGGTGTGGTTCTCGGGGAGACTACGGTGATCTAAAACTTCCTCCCGTGTGGCGACCTGCGCCTTACAATAACAAAGATCTGGAGGGATTTGATTTGAATCATTTGAACATTACAACTTACGAGGGATGGAAGACGCAAATGCATGGCCCAGATGCATACAGCTAGACTCATCTGCAGAGTTCGTTTGCGTCAGCTCAGGATATTTCAAAACCTTTCACGTTGCATAGAGGCCGTCATGGCAGCATTAATAAACCTGACCTATAGTTAGAGGCGCGCACTGGATGACTCGGATGCTCGTCGCTAGAATCTCGATCATCTGCAGTCCAAAAATCATGTAGGCGTTACTGGCGTGAGATAGCTTACATAATTCCATAACCAGCAAATATCTGGTACAAACAAGGTTTGTATAATTGCTACTCTACCGGCCCAGGGCACCTTCTTCTGAACGTTAACTCAACTGTTAACACAACGTCAACGCTCGCGGCTCCCTGGCCTTTCTTCCATTACCTCCTCTGACAGGACGGAGCATGCGAACGCGCATGCTAATTATGAGTATTATGATGAATAGGTGCGCTCGTTCGTTTTCTACTTTGTCGGAACACTTTTGATCTGATGATGATATTGTGCATCTATTCATCTAACCGTGCATCACATCCAACACCCGCACATCCATCCAACCACTACAACCAACACCACCGCACACAAAGACCAACGAAGCATTCGCAACCTGCCTCGCTAGCGTCATTCAACCAGGCGACCTCGTCTGGGTCCACGACTACCATCTCCTCGTTATAGTCCCGTGCATGCTCAGGAACGCGACGCATTCCGTAAGTCCCTTCTGAACAACGACGGCAAGAATACCGATAAACTACACCGCAGGACCATCTGTCTTTCGCCCATATGCCTTTCTCGAGTTCGAAGTTGTTCAGGTGTTTACCGCGTACGTCCGTCTCCTCCCCCTCCCTTCCTTTCACCCTCTTCACCCTCCGCTCATCCTTGCAAATCCTCATCCCCCCAGCCAAAAAACCAAAAAAATACTAATCCCAACCCACAGGCCACAATGATATCCTCGGCGGAATGCTGGGTACCAACCTCATCTGTTTCCAAACCTACGCCCGCCACTTCACTTCCACCTGTGGTCACGTATGTGGGTATGAGATTACCAGTAGGGGAGCTATGGTTGTGTCTGCTAGTGCATCGTGGGGTCACTCCAGGTGAACCCATGGGTGCGTAGCATATCTTCATTCAGGTTTTCTTTTTGGTGACTTATGGATGTGCCGTGAGTAGGATGTAGTGGCTGCGATGAAGCGCGGGTTGGTGATGTCGGAGCAGGAGCACATGTCAGGGCACGCAGTGCTGCACATATCAGGGCACGCAGTGCTGCACATGTCAGGGCACGCAGTGCTGCACAAGGTTGTGGCTACTCACACCTCTCACACGTGGGCTGCGGTCCTTGCCAAGATGCTGCTCTTGCAGATCTACAAAATACCATACGTCAAACCCCATACATCCAGAGCCCGGCTGAAGGAGCTGTACGACCATGCCTGGAAGCGTCTGTTCTTGTTCTTATTCGATTACGATGTGAGTAATGGATAAGGGACATGTTGCTTGTCGTTGACATTTGATGGATAGGGGACGCTCATGCCAATTGTCAAGATGCCATCAATGGCGCTTGCATACCTGACGAGCTCACTGCCCTTGTTACGCTTGCATCTGACCCGAATGGTATCGTGTACATTGTATTTGGGCGGAACAAGGTGTTCCTTGAAGAACACCTAGGCCACTTCCCGCATCTGGGAATGGGCACAGAACACGATGGATTTATCCATTCGCCTGATAGTGTTGTGTGGATGAATTTCACTGCGAGTTTAGATATGGAATGGATGGAGGAAGTCGCAGAGATTGTCATCGACGTTGCCACTCTCACCGGGTATGTATTGATTGTTCATACTTCTCAACTTGAATTTATTATCGACAGGGCCATGAATATCGTGCTGGGCGGGATCTACACCGGTGTTCCACGGTACGTCATTGCATTGCTGCCCACTGACACGTCGTTGACCAAGTTCTTGTATTAGACATCCGATGCCCATTGGAACCGACGGAGTATCGCCGAAGAGAGCGAGTACGATCGCTTCTGGCGCATGCCCCAACGCTACGTCAACCGAGCTCATCAGATGGGTGCTCCAGGCGGCGTATCATTCTGGGGAACACATTCAAGTTTGTACAAGGGCTCTATCGAATACCTGAACCTCGTATTGGTTAGCACCATCATTCTGTCATGTTCTCGGTATACTGACCACCACCATTGATCCACCTAGCGGTCTTGCTGCCATCGACCCAGGCACTCACACCCACCGCCGTAAGTATTTCGGCTCAAGTGCTTGGTTCCAAAGAGCCTACCGACGAGTGGCAAGGCTTGTATGCGTCCCGTAAGTACTGTTGTGCACTGCAGGATAAGAAGAAGACTCATTTATTTCTAGCTTGCGACGCTAATGCCACAGTTCATATCTCCTTTGGCGGCACAAACTGGACGATCAGACATGAACTCGGTTTACTCAATGACACAATGATCGGCAACGCGAACACCACTTCTCGGATGCGTGTTGGCGGTATCTTCGATATTGGCATTTGACAGTACTCCTGCTTGGATTGTCGGTGACACCTTCCTGAAGACTGTATCCTGTCTTCCGTGCTAGCCCCGCTGCTGTTGACTTTGCACAGCTTGCTAGTGGCTTGAGCTTTTCAACCGGATCTTCCGACTCAAATCCGGTGCAGGTGACTGGCTTGACACCCTTGGTTACCAGTACCTGCGCGAGCTTGAGTGGGAGTGGAAACTCGACCAGCGGTAGCACAAGCTCTGGATCTGCTTCTCCTAACAAGAATATCGCTGTATCGCTTACTCTTCCCTCTGGCAGGCTGCTTACCTTCTTCCTCTAAGCAGAGCCCACGTGCACTATGACTTGGGGATTCACACATCGTCGGCAACACTTGTGCGACGCACAGATTATTCATCTATTTCTTTTTGGTGGATCGATATTACAGGAGGGCAACTGGCTGTACAGCGTATATATTATTCATCCTTTTGTTCTTCAGACGCAGTGCGCACATTTTACGACGTCATTATTCTCTGTATGATTTACACCTTGACTCGGCGCTTTGCAATGTTTCAATCTCTGCTTGGCATATGACAATGTTGATTCTGAATAGTAATAACGAGTGAGAAACTTAATGATCTTCATTCGTCTTTGGTCCATCTATCGTCCTAGGGCCAAACTCTTCATGAGCACTGGGATTCAGTGGCCGGGAGTATACTCAAGAACACCCTTACATAATTCAAACACACGACTATCACGTTAATCGCAATTGTGTCTGGCCGCTATGAGGTGTTGTACCAGATCAGTGTTGAACAAGTCGTACGGCTTTGAACTTCGTTCTTACCCCACAAATTGCCAGCGCACCTTAGGAGCGGTCACCTTTCAAGTCGGATCCGTAGCAACAGACTGGGACATACAAATAGAAGCCGAGATCAGATGTAGTACATATCAGGGAGGTATACAGTCCCAAAGTCTAAAATTGCCAATAGGCTGCGCGTAGCCACGGCTGGACGCTACATGCAAAGTCGTCAGAACACTTTAATCAATAAGGTGGGAGGACGCACGCAATAAATCATATGCCAATGTAGATGAACACTATGCACTGTTCCAAGGGCATGTCCTTGTCCGAAGCCAATGACTGGACTGCTCGGTGCAGCGCTCGCGGCTATTTGGGGTTCATTTTGCCATCCCCACACAAGCTTCTGTAGAACACCTCAACTACTAAGTGGTGCACAGTACTATCATTGACCTTCCAGAATGTCCCAACGACACTCCTTATCCCAACAAATTGCAAGCCAGCCGCTAGGTGTACCACTTCGTCTCGATCTTCCGGATATCTTCTATAGTTCTATTCCACTCCTCCACTAAATGTCTGTAGCTGGTTGCTTCTGCTTCTACATTGACTTTTGTGGTCCCTTCTGAATTGCGGGCAGGAGATCTATCAAGGAGGGAGCTGAGGTCTCTGAATTTCTTCATCAGGGTCACTGCATGATGACCGTGATTCTGGAGGCTGTCAAGAGGTGTACAGACTCGTGCTATCTGGTTCCAGATGAGAGTCCTGCCTTGCTCCAGCAACTCAACAGAGCGACGCACGTCACCGCTACGAAGAGCACGTGATGCAGCATCCACGGCAAGTGTACTCGGGAAGTCCTCCATTGCGTTATGACAAGACGATATCGAAGCTGTTGCGGTCATGTAAGCGTCTAGAAGTTGCATGGAAGTTGCATAAGCCTCTAGTCCAGTACCATGCGTGTGTGGATCAGCATGGCGAACGCAGTGTAGACTTGCTTGCAGGCGAGATAGCAAGCCTCCAGAGATGACATGTGCTGCTGTCTTGAAATGATGCATGGCAGCATTCAGACTGTCAGTATCTTCGCTCAGGCAAGTGCCGTCAAACCCTGAACGATGGAATTATAGATAGTGCTCCGTTTGTGATTTGCGAGGCCCTGCGAACTGCAGAACGTGGCTCCACAGACAGAACATGGGTAGCTGACCATAACGACAAGAACGCATATGAGGATCAGTGTAAATGGAAAATCCATGGACATACAACTAGGCTGACCCTTATATCATAAAGATAGGTAAGCGCTTGATAGGGACGCGGTCCGACGCTCTATCATGTTGCAAGCTGTGATTGATCAATATTATTAGCTTCCAGACACACTGCAGATGGGATCACTCGATTGAATTCAATAGATCTCGTATTACACACAGATATGGCCTCTCGTTTCAAGCGTTACTTCTATATCGTCCACCAATACTCCATCCCATACAGCTGCTTCTATCTCTGCGTGCAGCGTTCCTCTAGAGACCCCGGTATTCTTGAATCCAGTGACAACGGCGTATGCCTCCTTTGCAGAGAGCTTGGACACTCGGTCAAAATCTACAACATGTTCAACCTCTCGCTCGAAGTCATCGCTCAAACCTGCAAGCGCCGCACACACCGAAGTGGTATTAAAGCTTTCGACAAGGCGTTTGGGCCACACCAACGTGACCGTGAGGGAACTGCAAGGGAATTGTTGAGTCAACTGCAAAAGAAACAGGTAGAATAGACATACATCCAGGGGATTGCGAGGCTGATCATTTCGAACAAGAGCTGTGTTCATGCGAGAAGGAAGCGATTTGCGTGGAAGCTGAAAGGGAGATGAGGTGTGCATACAAGAGGTGTGAATAAGAACGCACTTGGTCCAGTCAATAGCCTGCTGGTACGAATCAAGGTGGATAGAGGTAAAGGGTGACGTGGCGCACGGACGTAGAACGAAGCCATCGTCCCTTGGTCCAGCGCGACCGAAGCAGGAATCTCCACTTTGAACAAAATATTATCAATATCGAGCCGTATCGCGGAACAAGTGCATGACTTACCTGTTTGTGATGCGAACAAACATAATCATAGATCTGGATAAACAGATTTAACGGGAGATGGGAATAGCTTGGGACAAGCCTACCCAGAACGCACCCCACAAATGCCTTTGTAGCTCGACGCTCTGTTTGACCGACTCTGCCCGGTCAAAACAGACGCGAGTGGCGCGGCACGCAGAGACTGAGGAAACCGAGACTTGTTAGCATAGCGTATGTACATAAGAGTGTGAGGAAGATTCTCCACCATTCGGCTGGGGCTGGACGGGCCATACCAGCCTCATGGTAAGGAGGAGAAGTCAAGGAGCAAATACTACACGAGACTTACCGATTCAACCAGATCCGGTTGACCTAGGGTTAGGGTTAGAAACATGCCCTTGGGTGGGGCACTGGAATATCGCACTTGGCGCACTATTGAAGCAGCCTCTGGGCAGCTTAACCTCCCTGCAGGCACAAGTGCAGTGTGCTAGCTCCGCCTCGTTATGCTTTTCGCCCCCCGGCACACCAAAGGGAGTTACACGGCAAGGTGGGCGGAGCTTTGAGGGCCTGCAGCAGCCAAAGTACCCTAATATTCTAAGGCAGGGAGTGTGGGTCACCATCTTCCGATGGCGCGCCACCCAAAATGATGGCGTGCGGGCTTAACCGTTGGGTGTGCGGATGTGACTTCCGCGTGAAGGTCCAGTAGATAGGCTGAGAGCGGGACATCGGAAAGCACCATAAGCGTCGAGTGAACAGCTTAAAAGACAATATCACGCACGTCCTGAGAGCGGGACATCGCGAAAGCACTGTCAGCATTGAGTGAGTGGCTCAACAGACCAGATCACCCACAGTCTGGGAGCAGGACATCACGAGGCTCCATCAGCGTCGAGTAAGCAGTTCAAAAGACCAGATCACGGGAATAACCTTCGATACTAGATGCGTAGAGGTATAGCAGCTTCTCGGTATCGATGAGACTTTGGTTGATTGCGCGATATACGCCGCCGAGGTTCAAGAGAGGGAAGTAGAGCTGGTATGATTAGAAGACGTCAGCTCTCCCATTGCACACCAAAGAAACAGGATATGCACCTGTGCATAATAAGTGATGAATACTACGAAATCGCTAGTATTGTTTTGTCCCCTCGTAATGCGCGAAGGAGGTTGAGAGATACTACGGGTGTGATAAGCGTTTACGTTGACATGGTTTTGAAGTGGGATGAGATGAAAACACTCATGAGCGGCTCTCCTCTCCGAGCTCTGGTGCTCCCCGATAGCTTCCATATAACTCTGCGCCTCACACTCCTCCCCACCGAAATACTTGACAATCTCGTAATTGGGGAGACAATCCATGTGGATCCCACGAGTGACCTGCGCGCACACATCAACACCAATTCCAAGCACAACACAAACCAGAAAAGACTCACCACATCCCGCTCATTCATCTGCCTCCGTATCCTTGTCCTATACCTCGTAAGCACCACACTCGCCCAGATATAACTCCCCGTGACAACTCCAACCACAGCACCCAATGCCAGCTCGAACCTGACAACAAACACCACAAGCGTTATGCGCACATCCACAAGCGCCAGAATTACTGTGAACCCAATAAGCTCCCCAACCCTATCGACTGAGCTTCTTCTATCGAGAATACGGAGCAGCTCGCCGGTCTTGCGTTTCGTATGCCAACTAAGTGAGAGTGTGAGGACGTGGTTGAATGAGAGCAGAGTCATGCTGCGATCGCTGTATTGCATGAGTGGGATCCAGATGGCATCGTGGATGGCTGCAAGACCGCCTGAAGATGCGAGGAAGCGCAGTATGATATAAGTTATGAGGTATGGTCATAGGCTAGCACCGAATGCAGGGAATGGAGTGATGTCTGGCGTGTCAAATTTTCAAAGGTGGTGATCAGTGCACTGAGTGTGAGAGGCAGTAATGCATTGACCATGCGTCCAAGAACAAGGAGCAGGAAACAGATCAGCTGGGATATGGTTAGTTAGTGTGATAAAATGCAAGGGAAGTACGTACTGAATTGCAGCTCTGGATAGTGGGAGGGCCAGAGATGGAGCGTGAGGCGAAACATGCAGGCGAAAAGCTCCCGCCATGAGGGATCGACGGCTACTTCGTGCAGGGTTGTCTGAGGAAGGTTTAGGTTGAATTTACCACTAAACGCAGCACCGCTGACCTTGTTTGGCTCTCGCATGCCTGGCATCGCGGGTCGCAAGGGCCATGCTGTGACATGAGGGCAGTCTCATTGGCTTCTTCTGCGTAACCATGTGATTGCATCGAAAGGTAAACGACGCGGGGGGAGAAGAGCGCCGTGAGTAGAGGGAAAAGTGCAAGTACGCGTGCGAGGGGTAAATGTAATACACCGTGCAAAAGATTGTGTATGATGCGGGTCTGACGAAAACGGATGAGATAAATAAATTGAATCATTAAGAACGGACCTGTTCCCATCAATAAGAGGACGACTTGGACGATGTCCAGTGTGAGTGCGAGAGCAATTGCGACCTTGACGCGTCTCCGACTCCGAATCTCAACGTCGTTAGCATCCTTCCATGTGCCAAGGGCCGCCATACCGGCATAGTATGCTAGCAAACCGCGATTTCGATGCCAGTGCCTTGGGGCCAATAGAATGAATCGCGCTTACATAGTACATACATAAATATGTATTACTAAGCAATCAAAGTCTAGCCAGTGGCTAGTAGTGAAGGGTGCAACTTGCTGATTAGCCTGTTGATATCGCGTTATAGGTTGCTGCAGAAGTCTTCATGTTTCGCACCTCAGAGGAGGACTTAAGAGTAAGCATGTATCATTTTTCTGCTCTGAACGCTATTCCATAACTGTTCAGGGTCACTGGCCATTATATCCGCGTCTCTATTTACGATGGTCGATGGAACGCTGCCATAAAGGCTGCAATGGCTGACTGCAGTGTTTCTGAGAATGAGACCCTCACCATCAATAGGCACCCTCTGACGTTTCCCCAGTGGCTTATGCCCATCTTTTTTTGTAGATCCAAAACAATCCGCCCCGAGTTCGCGCCTCATATGAGTCTGGACCTATGCTAGGTGATCTTGTAGATGATGGGTGTGTTTGAGACGACTTTCGAACCATTGATCGGAAGACGGACGGTCTGGTAAGCCTTCTGTCGCCCCCCGACGGTTCTAAAGTATCACTCCCGGCTGTTGGCAACCACTACAGCTAAATATCCCTCAAGTTAAAAGCCCAGTGTACAAAAGCTTGTTATCACGCTGCGCGCGGTACTGTCAAGGTAAAAAATAATATCCGAGGTCTTATGATCACCGCTAATTCAGTCGACTTTTCAGAGCGAGATCAGTCACAGCACTGATGCAGCACGCGATGCATACATTCTATTTAGAAGGAGCAACCTTCCCAGTGATCTCGATAGCTTCATTCTTGGCTTTCAGTCAATGCTTGGCCAATGTCCCCTCGGTCAGCTGCAACGCTCTCCAACCTTGCCCACGCGGTTCTCTGTGGCTACGCCGAGAACATCATAACTGGTATTAACCATGCCATTTCCTCTTCCGCTCCGCGCTCGACCTTCGTCTCCCGTAGCACCCCGATCACCTGCTATCCAGCCTCGACCTCTGCCAGGCTCTCCAACACTGTCACTCGCATGACACGGCTCCGCGAGGCTATCAAGCTTCCCCGCTACTAGTGCCACTTTGTGTAAAGGTGAGCTATCTTCATTGAATGGTGCTCGACGCTCACAACATACTCCATGCGAACAGATTTCTTCGAGTCAACGCAGCGTGGTTCAATCGACAGAAATACTGGGACCGGAACGATCGCCACCATCACTGTCGCCAAACGCATCATTGAGCAACTTCCCTTCTTATATCTGAGGTCCCGAATGCCATGATGCGCGCCTTGTCCCCATCGGTTCGCCGTTCCCGCCTTGAGTATCTCTGGATATACTAAAGCCTATCATCAGGATGGACCGGATGTTCTTGGATCAATTGATCGTGACGCGGCCAAGAGCAACGTCTCAAAAATTTCCCGTAGCGCTGCCATAAGCATCTACTTGCCTTTGTTTTGTCTTCATGCCCCCACGCAGAAGTACTGTAAGCTGGCGAATGCGCCCGAATGCGCGCGGGTGCGTTGCCCCGTGGCCTAATTTGCATGCGGAGTAGCTGACCGACTTGCCGAAAGACGAGCGCAAGGGCAACCGTTTGACAGGTGTTGACAGCACCTTCCAAATCTAGCTTGGGCATTCGGCTAAGTTGACAGGTACTCGTAGGGGCGAACGTCGGACGTTCGTGACAGATATGACCTATCCGTCAAAATATCGATGGATCCGAGGCACGCCAAACGGTAAGTTTAAATTTATATCTGCCGCAGACGGCGCTCTCACTGACGACTGGCATTTCCATCATTCCCACCCTCAGCGCTCCCATGGCCGGGAAAAGGCAAGCTCGAGTCAGTTATCGCGGTGTTTCGAGGAAGAGAGTGCGTAAACCATACCCTTGCGCATTTTGTTTGCTCAATGTCTTCAGAGGCGCACCATAACCGAGGCAAACGAGGTAGCAAAACATGCCTCTATGTTGACGGGCCGAGCCAAGACACGACTTCTTGCTGCGACGTCAGTACCCCTCCCAAAAAGGCGCTATGGCCCTGCGAAACAGCGGACAGCATTCATGTTGCAGAAGACCGCTGCCCATATTTGCCATTACTGGTCGAAAACTGCACCGACATTTCGCATTCCAAGTGCGAAAATCGGGCAGCTTGCAAAGCGGTCGAAGCCAAGCAAAGCAGACAAAGCTCATGCCGCCAAGGTCATGTACGAGATGGCAGATTGGGAATCTGATGCCTTCTCTGCCAAGTTTGTCGATATAGACGGCAATTTGCTTGCAGCGTACTTTTCTAACAGACTCATTACGACTGAAAAACCTCTGGAGGCAACGTACATCGGCAGTCCGCAGACTCCATCACAACTTCATCGTTCCGTACATGATCTGAAAAATGCGCAGGCAGATAACACCGTCAGATTAGCATTTGATGGTATTCCGGTGAGTATTCTTCATGATCTCAGAGTACATGCTCATAAAATGCACAGTCTGATATTGTGGAGGATGCCCTGTATGCCTCCCAAGTGCTCCACCACTTCCTCCGTCCGCATAAAAGTAAAAAAGATGGTAGGCGTGATTTTGCTGATTTCCTCATTCGGTATAAGCGCCAAGTGGGAGTAGAAGCTGTCGAGGATGAAGAGGATGGCGACGAGGATGAGGACGTGGAGAACGAGGACCAGGAGGATGAGTATGAGGATGACCAGGACGGGGACGAGGACGGGGACGGGGACGGGGATGGGGACGGGGACGGGGACGGGGACGGGGACGGGGATGGGGACGGGGACGAGGACTGGGAAGATGCACCCACAACTTTCAGCCACGCAGGGCTCGAGCACGAATTTGCCAACGAGTATGAAAATTCTGAGTGTACTGGTGTCTCTCACCTTGTTCATTCTTGGCAAATGCAGGGTCACCATGGAAAGGAGGTGAGTCTTTGACAGCCTGTGCAGCAGATGGAACTGAACACCCCAAAGGTTGAAAAGAGTCCACTGAAGCATCAGCCGATATGTTTCGCAATGCGCAAGTTGCACTTGCTGTACCTGGAATTGCAGCTGAATTGCCCTCATCTGCTCGCAGGCCCTGCGGGTGCTCATAGATTGAGCGGCGTTCTCTAAACGGCCATAGATTGGCCTTGAGCGTCCTGAGCAGATAATTTTACGCCGTCTTGCTTCCAGCCGCTATTTTTTTCTCGAGCATCGACTTCAACGCAAGCGTCGCGATGCAGATGTCGCCGAGCTACGGAAAAATGCAACGTTTGTCGTATTGGGCTCAGTTTGAGGGCGTTGCCCTCCCCTTCCTTCACTTCCATTTGCAGCGCCAAATGACAAGACCCACTTGAGAGGCACTCAACGATCAGTCGTTGAACCTTCGATCCAGTCACGACGCATGGAAGGCCGCCTTGGGAGAGACGCTTGCGCAGCAAACCGTGCCTTTTCCCTAGTGAGATGCTACAGTATGCGCAGGGAGAAGATCAGATAGAGGTCAGAACAACTCACGTTTGAGCTTTCTTTCAATCTGACTGTCAAGGCATACTGCTTTTGCAGCAAGCCATCGAGCATGCTGAAGATAGGTTCCCCGAGCCACTTCCGCTCATTGGTTGAGTGGCCAGCCAGACGGTAAGATTTTTCAAGAGAGATGCTGTCTTTCATATCTTAACTGTCCCTTCAGGTTAACGATAGTAGGCAAACGCTACCCTTCGCTGCAAATTGCCCTACAAGTGATGATGATGCCTGAGGATTTGTTGTCGTTCAAGCTTGCAATGGCTACTCTCTGAGTTATGTAGAAGGTTGCTGAAGAGGATGAGCATGGCCCTCCGCGCGCTCACCAAAGTTCTCCTGAGCTATGGTAAACCCTGTTTCAATGTCACGAAGAAGCTCATTGCGGTGGCCTGGAGTTCCTGCTACTACCTGCATTTTGATTGCATCGCTGCCTCCCAATGGAAATGTCATGCCGCAGCGTAGTCGTTTCCCACTGCCTTAACTGGCCCTGCTCTGCAACTTGTATTAGGCCCACGATCTTAGGAGCTGTTGCTCCGGTAGATGTTAGAAGTTGTCAAATGGGAGTAGAGCCACGCCCCGCTGCTTTGCAATGCTTTGTCGAAATAAATGAAGGAACAACAAGCAAATGCTCACAACAATTATCAATATATTGGCGCAAGGCAGATTAAGACCCGTTAGCCCAACATTAGAGATGATTCATCCACAATGCATAGAGGCTGACAGTTGTCACACTCTTTAGTATGCCATTGAACTACTTCCACAAGAATGTCTAGTTTCGCTACCCCATGATTTTGATCACAGGTCTCATTGTATATGTACCTGACTAGGGAACTATGCAGGTAAACCCATGGATGTGGACAGTTGGACCTGTACAACTTTTCCACAAGTCTGTTGCCCTCAACTTTTCCACGAGTCTGTTGCTGGTTCTGTTGCTGTTCTGTTGCCCTCAACTTTTCCACGAGTCTGTTGCTGTTCTGTTGCTGTTCTGTTGCCCTCAACTTTTCCACAAGTCTGTTGTTGGTTCTGTTGCCGTTCTGTTGCCCTCAACTTTTCCACGAGTCTGTTGCTGTTCTGTTGCTGTTCTGTTGCCCTCAACTTTTCCACGAGTCTGTTGCCCTTTTCTGCCCTCAACATTTCCATGTGTCTGTTGTTGGTTCTGTTGTCATTCTGTTGCCCCAAGACTTCAACATTTCAGCTGCGCTGAATCTCAAGTATATTTCTGTTTTTTACTTTGAATAGATAAATACTTATTACTTATTACTACAGTGACGCTCATCTCCCCTGAGACCAAGCGGAAGTACAATCGCACATATGAAGAGAAATTGACTCCTGAGAAGAAAGAAAGGCGCCGCAGGGCCCAAGCAGCTTGCAAGCGAAAATTGCGGGCAGCCAGAAAGCTTCAAGGAGCCTCACCAACTATTACTAGCACTTCTGGCCCCACTCATCCTCCTCCACTAGCGCCACTACCATCAGGCCACCATTCCCAGCTAGATGAACATCTCAATCTAGATCATGCATCTGGAATGCGAGGTACACAAGTCCCAGAGGATGCAGAAATGGTCACCTGGTCAGATGGCCATATCACTGTATTACCTACTGTAATGCGGGAAGGACGCAATGTGTTGACTGAGGATGCAGAGCTCACCAAAAAGTTGGCAGAGGTTCCAACATCAAAACCTGGGTCCAATTTTGTCACCCACTTTAATTTCCAGGATGCATCCAGGGATCAACTAATTCTAGGAATTCGGACTAGTCTTGGAGATGGTAAATGTGTGATTGTTAGGGGGGCAGCAAAACCTGGGCCCACTGAGTTGAGTATGGAGTATCTGGAGAAAAGATACCGCATTCAGTCCACAACACGTGTAGACATGCATGGTATAGCATTTCTTATGTCTTCAATTTCAATATGGCTCACTTGATAAATATTTATTTAGATATGGAGCTTCGAGCAAAGGAGTTCAGCAAACCTCATGTTGCTGGGACAGTGGGGGATTTGATTGCTGGTATATCCAATCCCAACGAGCAGCGGTGTATCCTGGACTGCCTGATATATACTGGTTTGCCTGAGGAATTAACGTGCGTTCAGTCTCATCTGTATCTATTTAGGCATTAATCTAGATCAAGTGTGTTGGATGATGGCCTTATGGCTTGGCACCGATCTATCCGAGATTGTCCTTTGGAAGGAAAGTTTGTCCATCCAGACAACTTTCTTGTGAATGGTTGGGGGTTAATTCACCAAGGAGGTGTTGTCACTACACCACATCATGACTCTGAGGGGCAAAACACCTTTGTCATTGGAGATGTTGGTTTGAAAATCTGGGTTTGGTTTTTCTACAAGGATCCCAGGGATCGCCAGGCACTACTTCAGGCATCAACATCACTTTGTGACAAATATGACTTCAGTCAATTTGTGGCTGAGAGTGTTACAGTATACCCAGGAGATCTAATGTAAGCAGGACATGGCATTGTTATAGAAGATAGCCCATTGATCAAATTGATTCCTAGAATCCAACCACCTGGTCAATTGCATTCTGTCTATACGCCAATCCCCAGTTTTACACGTGGTGGCCACTTCTATAGCTATGAGACACTTCCATTTACTGAACTGTCCCGATGGTTGGATTCCTGCGCAGGCTTGCTTCTCACCAATCAGGCTCATGAACACACTGAAGAGACTCTATGGCGGATGACTGCTGTCATTCCCCGATTGCCACCAAATGAAGGTAAGAACACCATACCTGATAAGTAGCAACGATGGTTCAAATGTTGCTTTGCTGGAAAGTACCTCACAGGAGACCATTATTGGCTCTGTGCCATATGGTTCTGTCTACTGAAAAATATGTCGCACAAGGCTCCAGATCAACCATCCTCAAGAAAAATGCCCCAAAAGCTATCCAATCCTCAAGCAAGGATAGAGCCATTACCATTGTGCAGAAGATCCTTCGACACATGGACATTGCTGCAAGGGACTTGCCCAGCATCCTGACAACTGCCACAGACCCAGATACAATAGTAGATCTAGGAAATTGTCTTTCAGAATTCCAGAATGTATGAGGTCTTATCAAGTTTAATTCATTCAATACACTTGCAACTGTTCATTTTTTTTCCCATTATGACACAATGCCTGCAGTACTACCTTCAACAGATAATATATATGCCTGTAAGAGTGTACGAATGCCACACATCAGCAGGGTGGGCATAGTAGCATTAAGTTGTAGACAGGAAACTACAAACAAGGACTCAGTGGTGCTATCCGCTGAAGGTTGACCAAGTAGTAGAAAAAACACCCATATGATGAACATAATCACCAGGTATATCAACAACCATGTGAGCCAGACCAGCGGTTGCTTCTTAAATAACAATGGTTCCACTCTCAACTCATGCCTGATTATGAGAGAACAACAATAAACCCAAATATACATAGTAGTAAGTCAACTCATGAGTCAATCAGTCAAGTACTCGATTATGCCCTAGCGTTGGCTGCATCACATTCAGCCTTGACCTTGACAGCCACCTCAAGTTCGGCGAACGTTCCACTCTTGAGGCTCGTTGTCTTGAAAATCCCATCCTCCTTCTGGATCAAATTCAAAGGTGCATCCAATTCCGCAACGTGGCACAATCGCATGTGAGCGCGAGCCCGCATAACCTATTGTAACGCGCACCTTTCCTGTATCGAGCACAATAAGACAGCCGTAATCAATCTTCATAATCTGTGCGCGACTACGAAAAAATAGTCATAACATCAGTGGATGCCAGCCAAACTCTCGAATTAATTCACTAACCTGTAAGCAATATGAGGAATCCGTGAACTCCTCCCTGATCGTCGCCTGAATTTTTGCGTCGGTATCAAAATCAACACTTGATCAAATTTCCTTGCTGCTGCCACGTTTTCGCGTTCCACCACTTCGTCTTGCTGTCCCATGGCTTGTTGCCTCATCAAGTACAATAAGCGAGCTCCGCTTAAGCAGCGCGCGCGCCATTGCGATGAGCTGCCGTTGGCCCTGCGAGAAGTTTGCGCCGCCTGCGGGCACCTGGGTATCGAGCGTGATGGTTGTCTTCGAGTCTACGTCATTGACAGCTGTCGACGCAGCAGAAGAGGCGACATCGTCGGGTGTGGATGCACGAGAAGGTGCGCGCGAGGTATGTTGAGATTGGTGAGCACTTTGACCGAGCATTTGCACGCAGTATAGGACATCCAAATATTCGCTATCTTCATGTTCATCTGAACAGGGTTCAGTATCTGTGTACCACAGCTAAAAATATAAACGCACTGAATGGATGAAGGATATCCCTCAATGTGCCCGAGAACAGAGTCGCATCCCGCCGCTAGATTAATTTCATGTGAGGCGCAGCACCGGACTACAACTCACTTGAGGAATAAAAGTCTGGCATACAAGTTAGCAACAGGGTACGCACAAGCGATATGTTGCAAACTCACTAAACGAGAGCGAAGGTCATGGACGCCAATCGTAGAGATATCAATCCCGTCGATCAGGATACGACCACTGACAGGATCGACCTGACAGATCAGCTCAGCAAGCATAGACCGTCCTTTACCAAGCGCCACCTACAAAGCGAAGAATGCTCATTGCCAAAATCGACTTTCCATTACCTGTGCGTCCCAAAAGAACAATTTTCTCCTTCGCATTCAGAGTGAAAGAAACGTTGTGCAAGACAGGAGGGAGCCCAGGGGCACATTCAGTGACTAGGTCCTTGACAGTTAGCAACCCTTCCTTCGTCGAGCCAGAAGGCCAATAAGCAGGAGGACGACTAGAATCGATGATGGCAGAAGGTTCTTGAGGCAAATCGAGGTACAACATGCTCGACAGAGCTGAAAGGGCGATGCGGATACACATGAGCATAAAAACATTAAAAAACATTTCTACGTACTTTAAATCAAGCTCAAGTGCGGTCCAGAATCGACAGGCCCAGTAAACAATCGTAGTAAAGGTCATGGCGCTCGTGATGCACTAGTCCGCGGTACCAGCTGAGACGTAGCCTGATAGCGCAAAGAGGGTGGTGGCCAACACAGCCAACCCATCGAGCGCATCAAAGTTCAACAAAAGCCATCGATTGGTCATCCAGAAATTGTACCACATCTGTCACAGTAATCGTCAGCGCCATCGCACAGTAAGACCGAAGATTAAGCCTACCTTAGTAGTAACGTTGATCTCATCCAAAGAGCGCTGTTCAGCAGAGAAAGCCTGAACTGTAACAATACCTAGAAGTAACTCGTCAAACCCAGAGAAGAGAAGCGATTGGGAATTCAACTCCATACGACGAAGAACTCTGCCAGTCTTCAGATACCCAAGAGCTGGCATACGGTAAAGGAAACCTATGACCACAGCAGGAATAAGGAAAATTGGGAGGAAAACACTAGAAAGCCAATGGTATGAGTATATGAATTGTGAGCAGTGACTTACACGACGGTGATAATCGCAGCCGCGAATGTCGCCAATGATGAGTTGACAGCTAATAACGAGCTCGCAAGATTGCTGTCGATGGTTTCAATATCCTACAGGCTGCCATGTTTGAGTTGATGATCCAAAATAACAGCGCTTTTAACCTCACTTTTCTGAACCTGTTAAGAATGCGGCCGGCCGGCATGACATCATGCCAGCACATCATGGTGCTCATGACGCCCATCAAGAGCTTGCGGAAAATCAACCTCGTGGCTTTCAACGCTCCATTGTACTGAATAGCACGCTGACTGCCGCGATGACATACCCGATCAACGCATACACACCTACGTAGAATAGCGGGCGTTCATATATGTCAGGCAACATGATCTGGCTGGAAGTGGAGGCGTTGACGTGGAATTAGCTGTTCGAGTAGTGTTGCTGGTCATGGTAGGGCGCGTGGCCACTCATCAGCGCCTCGTTCTCGGTCAGCGCGGGGGGCGTCATGACGTAGGGAGCTGGCTCAGCACCATCGCCGTATGCTTAACGCCATTCCTATAACAAACATAAAATTCCTGTAATGAAAAAGAAGGTATTTACTAACCCGAACCCCGAGCTTCTCAATAACACCCAAGCTCTGCGAACGCGCAATCAGAATCCCAAGCATAAACCACGTCCGGTACGACCTGCCAGCAACTGCAGTCAGCCAATGCAACACCTGCAATATCTCGTGGGGGTGAAGTGCAGGTGGTGTTGGCGTGATTGATACAGGATGCGTGGTAGAAGCGGTGAATGGTGGTGGCTGGGAGTGCGTAAAGACGCAGGTGACGTGGCGGGCACTCGTGGTGCGGTCGGAGACACTGGGCCGAGTGACATGTACAGCAGAGGTGGGATACGAGGGGTGCACAAAGCTGGGTGCTGTGCAGGGAAGGGGCTGGTGTAAGAGGTGGTGTGCGTTGTTGTGTGTTGTGTGCAGACGCTGTGGTTGATGCTGGAGGCCTGTGATTGGACGCTGTTAATGCTGGGAGGGGGCTGGAAGGGTGTGGGAGAGGTGTGGGATGGCGCGGTTGCGCATTTTGTCGAGATGAGGAAGCCTACATGAACGAAAAAGTAGATACGCATATGCGACATAGGTAAAAAAACTTACATAGACAAGCACAACAAGCAATGTCTTACATTGGCATTCTATGCGTACACCGTCCGCGCCAGCAGCGCTAAAGAAGGTTTGCATTGATGCTGCCTTGAATGACCTTGAGGTGCTGAACCTGCAATGAGCGTTAGCAGGCAGGGGTAAAAGTGCCGGGGATGGTGCAGTTGCACACCAGATGAGATCTTCATATTCCAAATTGCCAGCAGGGACGGTCCGGCGAATACCTTGGTTACTTTATCTGCTAGTACCTTTGTAGACCACTGAAATGAGTATACCCAACTGACACGCGTTCATCTCAAGGCGCGTAGGACTTTGTGATGGGAGGTTGTTAAGATGAAGTACGGAGTGATAGGTGGGTTGCAGGTTATTTTCGGATTTCCCTTGGTGTAACAGGTTTTTGGATAGCGTCGACTTGCTCAATTGTGCCTTGCACCGAGTTCTCCCTTCACAATTCTCACACTTCATTTTTTTCATCTTCCCCTTCGCATGTAGATATATACATTCCCCACAGTGAAGACGGTGTCTCACCCGCCGTCTCTCAGCGTTGAACCCCACCCTACATTCATCCGCCACCCGCACGTCCGTCTCCAGTCTCGTCGGTGGTACCCATTTCGCGACCCCTACGCTCTATCTACAGCCATCAGCGGAAAGAATATTCGGATCTCTTCTGAGCGCATACCCGCAGGCATTTACAGATTCATCAATATTGACTCGAAAAGACACTATAAATCACCCATCAAAGTCTTATCATGCGCTGAACCAGGGCGTCCTATCAGGTTGACCGAATGCTAGGCAGTGGAGAAGCCTCAAACGCTGTGGGATGACTCCTACTCATAAAGATGAGTCTTTTGGTGAGTGATTTTCTCCTCATTCATGCACATTAACTAACATTTCGTAGTTTTGTCCTTTCCACCCGTTCGTGGTGTCCACCCTTCCCTCATGCTGAAGGTCGCCGTTGTACATGCTTACGGCGATCATGATGATGCACTATTTGATGTGATTACACCAGACTCTTTCTTGTTAGGTTGTGCTGACGGAACGCCAACTTTAGTCTCTCGTTGATGACGAGATTGCTCGAGACATAGATACGGGCCACGCACAATTTGCCGCACATGTGATGAGCACGACGATCTCTCACCTGAACGATGCTGTGCAGTGTTTTCAGTTGGTTCTAGACCAGCGTCTGGTCGACTATTCAGACCATGCGACGGCTCTTACCATAGCATTACAGAGGAACTGAAAGTTATGACCACGGAACTTCTCGACTTGATTTAGAACAAAGTTGGCACGAAGATTTTTGCCAATACGTACTACAACCTCATCAGGCACCAGTTAAGTCAATTCGCACCTTCCGACTCACCATTATGAGGCAACTGGATCCAACCGGCGCCACGAGGTCCTAGTATGACACCCTCTCTCTCCACTTCTTGATACTACTAACCGTCGTTCGCAGTGCCCTTTAGACCAGTAACCCGTCATTCTAAGATGGCCTATATACATGCCCTTTGTATTCTATGTCATGGTCCTTCAGATCAGACCATCGTCAGTTAACTCCAGTTGCATGATTAATATTGTATCAGACGCTGACGATAACATAGGATGGTACTCGGTATATGTTTTTGACAATTTCAGAGACCTACGATTGCAATACGCGGCGGGGCACTGGTAACGATCACTTCATACATAGTGCCCACTCAGCCAGACGGAAGACGGAAGAAGAACATGTCGATTAGCTGCAGAGAAGGCGCATGAAGACGTCACAAAAAGTCGGCTTCTGACCCCCTACCTCGAAGTCACAGAATGCGGCCACCCCAAAGGTAGTATCTTGTCATAGACCTGAGGTGCCGCACACCACCACCGAGTCCACGCGGAAGCAGAAACTCAGAATCGCTGCGCTTAGAGAGAGACTCGTAAATAAATCGGCCGCTATACCGCATAAAGTTGCATCTACGGGCCCTCGGAATCGTGAAGAAGAGGAAGAGGAAGCATATATCGCGTACCTTGAATCAAAACTGGGTTATGCTAGAGGCGGTTCACGCCGTAAGGATGATAACGTGGATGGACTAAGAGGTATGCTTCATTGCATCTTCTATTGGAGAATACATCTCACAGTTCTTGCGCAGATCTATTTGACTTTACGGAAATATCGTGACGGAGATGCCAGTAAGTTTACTTTGTAGCTACGCGTTGTATCGTGTCTGAGAGTCCACACAGGACTCAAATTCCGATGACGAAGTGGGGGATGAGGATTAATCAACATCTGGAGAAGATGAGAGTGAGGGATCTTAGGAAGATGAGGAGTGCACACCAGAGCATTCGTGACTCCAGAGTACATAGAGTACCTCTCTCAACGGACAGAAATGGGAAAAAAAGACCTATCTGAGTTCCAGGTAGAGCTTCTGCTGAAACTTCTTCGAAGTCCTAGCGTGTCCATTCTCGTCGCATCTGAAGCATGCGCTGGGTTCCAGCCAACAGCTACGACAAGATGATCCCATGGTATTGAAAGACATCGTTACTCTAGCACAGTCTCGGGTCGCCGGATAGGCCGACACTGAGGTACCACCGCATCTCATCTTTACTACCCATTTCTCACTGCGAAACATAATTCACGCACGTGTTTTGTGACCGAAACCTTGAATAACCTGAAGAACAACAAAATCAAGAAGAGGGCCGCAACGCAGCATCAGGGGGGCGATGCTGTCGAGCGGATGAAAAGTTCCTCTCAGGGTTGCGAGGGGAGAAGCACCGTAGGTCGTTCCTCCGTCAGGTTATCTAAGATGGCACTAAAGTGGATACAGTTCTCGCTCATGAGCCATTGCGCATTACGTTGGAGGATGCCCATGAGCAGCGATGTAAGTGACGTCACACCCCCACTATCAAATCTCATTTCTATTGCAGGATTGTCTAGACGCTTGCGAGCGACTTGCGCAACTCGGCCTCACAGAAGTGCAACAGCGCGAGATCATCAGAGTAGACCCGCACTGTGATTTCGTAGGAATTTGCATCGCCATCGTCGGCTGAACCGATTTTGCAGGAAAAATCTTATCACCCGTATTACACGCTTGTCTGTCAGCACCTGACTCAGCGTTCGCATTCATACAAGATCACATTGCAGCTCTGTTTATGGGACTTTCTTCGGGATGTGGGCGAAACTAGTGTTGGTGGGGTAGAGGTAATCAAGAGCCAAGATAACGATGCAGGGTTTGATGTTAAATCCACGTCACCTTTGCGAATGAAGAACATCGCCAAATCATATGCATGGTGGATAGCCAAAGATTATTGTACACTGACGATCTTTAAGGTGAGCCTGGGCGCTAATTCAAGCCAGGAATCGCTGAAACAGGAATTTTACAGCCTGTGGACTTTACAGTACTCAAGACACAGACGCGCACTTTCTTGAAAGAGCTACTCATAAAGCTCTTTATTGCCAGCCAGGTTTCATCGCCGATGCTCACCAACGACGCTGGTGACTATCCTTCCATGAGAAACCGTGGATCACTCGAAGGAATCTTCTTGAAGGCATCAAGGATCGAGAACCTGGGTCTTAGTGTTGGTCAACGCTCAGCATCATCTGCCCCTGTCCAAGTAGCGGGAACGTCGAGGACAAGAATGGCGACGTCCCCTGGGGAGAATTTTGATCGTTGGAGTACTGGGTCGATAACATGCACATCTCGTACCTTGTCGCCGCGGTATTGGATGAAGTTGGTAGTCAAGAACATTCTGTCTATCAGGAGGTTTTCTTTGAAAGTAAGACGAGAACTGACGAGAAGCGTGAGCCGGGTAAGGATACTCTGGATTGATTCCGGGCCATAGCACATGATCTGTTCAACGATGATCAATTATCACGATGCAGACAAGAAGAGATCTCAAAGCTAAGCGACCCTTCCATGGCGGTTTCCTCGTAACTGCGACAGACTATACATTCGGGGATGGAGAAGATGATGCACGATGCATTCGGAAAGTTTCTATTCGCGAAATCCCTGGACCCTGGATAGTCGAGTATTTTATGTCGGGGGATACCTAGTCACTGGTTCTATTTTACAGGGAGCGTCAACGTCTTGCAGAATTGAGTCATAGTCGAGCACCTTCTCGAGCGTGATTCTAGAGTCATTACGCAGAAATCACTAATTTAAAATTTAGATTAAGAATGCATCGAAACTGAATATCATGCCTCATGTGAACCTATAAATATTTGCAGGACCGAAGGCAAGGTCCAATCAGACATATTTTTAATGTTGCTCACATGTTCTATTCTGTTCTGAATTTGAATGTCTATACATTCTCGTCTGAAGTCAAGGCTACCGGAGGCGCGAGCGATCACCGATACAGAGGCCGATTGTGTGATAAATTATAATACTGTTGCCACGAAGTGAGCTGAACCGAAACGAAGTGCGAGTTCGATCCTACTTCGTTTGTCGAACTTAAACGAACAGAACTAAAAGAAAGTCAGCTATGAAACCAGCCAACCAGGTGTCCGAATGATATACGCAACATGTACTCGAGATATGAAGTGGCTACGTACGCCAAGCTTAAATCTACACTAAGATACTACCCTCGACGCTCGTCCTCGTCTGCGATCGAGTTTCAAATAAGATCCTGAAGTTCATCCAACTTGAACTTCCCTGCATGTATCAGCTCCTCTGTAGCCCTTTGCATCGCAGGTCCAGAAATGCTAGTCTTCCTCCTTTACGATAAAGTCCCTTGTGAAGCATAGTCTGTCCTGCCTAAATGAAAACTCGGGTATTTGTAGGGCCTCTATCAGTTTAGGCAACATTTTGCTGTGGTGGAGCGAGTTTGTCTTTGCTGGACGAGGGAACGGGTTCGCAAGGCACTGAGGATGCCTGTGCCGGAAGAATGCCCATCGCAACGCAGAACAATAGCGGATAAATGACAACCAGAGGCTGGCGCCTCATGCAAGTGTAGCACTCAAGATAAGACATCTATTTCATCTTGGCGCGCGATTATGTTGCTGCATCGCCTCATTCACAAAAATGTTTGGTCGAAGTGTAACGAACCAGATTGAGACGAACTGCCTCATTTTCGAAGTGAAATGAAGTCAGTTTGAACTGACGGCGAACTTCGCGTTATCCGAAATGGAAGTTTCTTTTTTTTCGCTCTGCTTGTCAAGTTGCCCTTCATGCATCATGCATCATGGCCTATACGCAGAGGTGGATGACAACAAACAATGCTGAAATTATGATACCCTACATACAGAGCCCTGCAGAAATGCACCAATCCGACCGCTTACCATTCCAATGTACTCGTCACCGTGGTTGTTGCGTCGAAGACAAACTTGTGACAGCAAGGCTGTCTCCCGTCCTGAATATGGACACAGCCAGTTAACAATGATGGTGTGTGGATGTCAACGGCTAGCTTACAATGTGCATTTCTGATCCCAGCATGGCGCGCCATCCTGCTGCGTTTTTGAACTGATCATTTGAGTCTCCGTTATATCCTCGACCGTCAGCCGGACAAAATTTTGACCATTGAATGCAACCATCTCAAATTTTGGCAGATGAGTCAAGCGGATATCTGAAGAATTGATGAAGATCGCAAGGAAGCACAAAACATAAGGGACCTGCCCGGGACCTCCAGAGGAATAGTAGTCGGCACCACTACATGCGTGACCCTCCAGCGCGTTGGGTTCGCCATTGTCAGGCTGCTGAGGGCCATCTGAAGCGGTTGACGTTAAGGATGTAATTTGAAACCACATGCTCGCGGGAAGTTGGTGCTCGTTTCCGCTTGGCGTGAAGTCCGAAATCTGTCGCCTGATGACTTGGATATGCAGACGAATGACCTTGAGCCTACTGAAAGTAACGCGACTGACAGCCCCACCACAATAAAGACTCCACCTTATCGCTGATTACACCTAACATAACTGTGAGCATGGCAATGCGCGAAGACCTTCAGACCTTCAGTTGAATTTGAGATTCCTTCTGGTAGTCACTTGAACGCAAAACCTGTTCAGTATAGACAAGAAAATAATCAAAGGGCTGTGCTCACCAACGATACTCATCGTCCCATCGAGTAATGAATGTCCGCTCTGTACCTTCGTGACATTGGTTATCTTGCCATCCACATCGATCTGCTCACAGAAACGGATGTGAGCCAAGAGGCAAATATGAGCTGAGCGTCAAGAGAGGAAGTCTTTCACTTACGAACCAGAGACATGTGGCTCAGTTTTTGCCGCTTCCACATGATCCTATGTATCTGCTCGAGATGCTCAGCTATAAGCTCATCCGCTCTCACCAGCCTTCACCGTAACTGCCACTTGCGTGAGTACTTCTCCATTTTCATTCACACCGGACCGTGCCCATACACATCACAGGGACTTCTTTATTTCGAAATACGGCAGAGAAGAGACTGTTGCGTTCCAGGACACTTGCTTCAATTTCATCCAGTCTATGGCCGCATATTCCATTGCTTACTATATCCTGCAAACCATGGACTGTCACAACGAGAATATCATTGGTGGCAAAGGGCATGTCGTACGTATCGCTGGGTTTCGCATCTTCGGGGGTACGGCAGCTAGCATTGAACTTGATCTCAGGCCATGAATTCCCGTTCGATATAGATGAGTTCCTCATTTCACGACCGCTGAGGTGCCAACTCACTGCGTTCTTGTTATCTATCTACGTCCTGGTCCCCTGGAGTAAGTCCCAATCGTCAAACGACGATACCTTGAGTCGTTATCTGACTATATTTTGCAGGGAGTCAAGCTGAACCTAGCTCCTTCAAGTGAATCCACGAGATGGTGGTTCTAATAGGTGACAGATATTCTCAAGGCTTCGAACTATTTTTCAATATCTGACGGTGAAGGCTTTTCTCGCCGTCCAACCTCATGCAGATTAGTTTGTTGGCACAGTCTAGATCATGCTAGGAACTGTTCTCCTGTCATTCACGGGCGAACCAACTATCAAGCACCTCAAATATTGTTTTGCGCTTGGGTTCAGCCTACGATGAGCTCCAACGAGTGCGTGATTCTTGCTTGCAACTGTGGGACATATTTATACAGTTTGCTTAGATACAAACGGGAAGTTGGAAGCATACTCAATACAATCCCATTTGGGCCTAAGGCGTTTGCAGGCAAACCGTACGAGTAGGAAATACTACTAAAGAGTCGATGGATAGATGTTTGGAACCTGCCTCGCTTTCTTACTTTCGAGCTCCCAATGCAAGGCAGCTCATATATTGACCGGGCGTGAGTGCATCCACCCTCTGCTGTGCTTGAGCGCTGCTCATTATTCCCCCAGTTGACTGCGACGCTGGTTCGACGGACTTCTTTCCACCTCGACCAAGCTGCGGGGATCTGCGTCCTGCCATTCGACGACTCTATCGAAGACCTCAAACCCACCCTCCCGAAGGTACGTATACTTAGTCGATAAATATGGTTAATGTACGTATCCTGCCTAGCATACTGGCTGGTCCGTACTAAGGGCGACACATTCCTTGCTCCTGACGGCATGTGGAATTTCAAGTTATCGAAGACTGATCCCACCGAATTCTATATAGTAGCCCAAGGCACTGTCATCCATGCCGGTTTGTTTGATGTCACGTCTGGTCAGTATGTCCACTGAACATATCGCGGAGCGTCCAGCTCAATCACTTTTATTGCTGCAGAGATGTCTGAACGTTAACCCTAGGCGCTAATACTCAGCCAACGCTAAAATCTTGTAAATCTAGATGATGTCTGTGTATGACGAAGAGATGGCGCTATGATTCAGAAGTTGGCAAGGCGCCTCCAGCTGTGCTTCTCATCCAACCAGCCCTCCTATCTTTTAGAGCACGAAGGGAATGCGCTGGAGAAAAAAATACATTACCGACGCGGCCAGGTGTGATGCCTCGTGCAGTAATGCCACCTTCAGCCTTCCAAGGGCCAACAGCATGGTAGAGGTCCCCTGCCCTAAAAATTAGCACGTCACCTGGGCGGTACCTGGTAACAAGTCAATAAAATATTGGTACTGGATTTGGGACATACTGAAGTTTGAGCTTGAGATCTGTCAAGTATGCCTCACCCCCTGAAAAGTGGCCTAAGCAAAATATTGCTGTGGGGCCGCCATCCAGCCCATCACGATGGGGCAAGACATTGAGCTTCCATACTATTGCACGCCCCAACCAGGGGCCTGGATCTGCCACCTCCCAGACGCCTGCATCAAAGGCTTTTTGATAGATCTTAAAATCGTCTGGGTAGGCCACTTTGAACATTTCCTTGAGCACTAGGGCCAACTTAGACGTCCGCTTCATATACCATCGTACAGCAAGTGCAACTTGCGCATTGCGAAACATATCGGCTGATGGCTTCAGTGGACTCTTTTCAACCTTTGGGGTGTTCAGTTCCATCTGCTGCACAGGCTGTCAAAGACTCACCTCCTTTCCATGGTGACCCTGCATTTGCCAAGAATGAACAAGGTGAGAGACACCAGTACACTCAGAATTTTCATACTCGTTGGCAAATTCGTACTCGAGCCCTGCGTGGCTGAAAGTTGTGGGTGCATCTTCCCAGTCCTCGTCCCCGTCCCCGTTCCCGTCCCCGTCCCCGTCCCCATCCCCGTCCCCGTCCTCGTCCCCGTCCTGGTCATCCTCATACTCATCCTCCTGGTCCTCGTTCTCCACGTCCTCATCCTCGTCGCCATCCTCTTCATCCTCGACAGCTTCTACTCCCACTTGGCGCTTATACCGAATGAGGAAATCAGCAAAATCATGCCTACCATCTTTTTTACTTTTATGCGGACGGAGGAAGTGGTGGAGCACTTGGGAGGCATACAGGGCATCCTCCACAATATCAGACTGTGCATTTTATGAGCATGTACTCTGAGATCATGAAGAATACTCACCGGAATACCATCAAATGCTAATCTGACGGTGTTATCTGCCTGCGCATTTTTCAGATCATGTACGGAACGATGAAGTTGTGATGGAGTCTGCGGACTGCCGATGTACGTTGCCTCCAGAGGTTTTTCAGTCGTAATGATTCTGTTAGAAAAGTACGCTGCAAGCAAATTGCCGTCTATATCGACAAACTTGGCAGAGAAGGCATCAGATTCCCAATCTGCCATCTCGTACATGACCTTGGCGGCATGAGCTTTGTCTGCTTTGCTTGGCTTCGACCGCTTTGCAAGCTGCCCGATTTTCGCACTTGGAATGCGAAATGTCGGTGCAGTTTTCGACCAGTAATGGCAAATATGGGCAGCGGTCTTCTGCAACATGAATGCTGTCCGCTGTTTCGCAGGGCCATAGCGCCTTTTTGGGAGGGGTACTGACGTCGCAGCAAGAAGTCGTGTCTTGGCTCGGCCCGTCAACATAGAGGCATGTTTTGCTACCTCGTTTGCCTCGGTTATGGTGCGCCTCTGAAGACATTGAGCAAACAAAATGCGCAAGGGTATGGTTTACGCACTCTCTTCCTCGAAACACCGCGATAACTGACTCGAGCTTGCCTTTTCCCGGCCATGGGAGCGCTGAGGGTGGGAATGATGGAAATGCCAGTCGTCAGTGAGAGCGCCGTCTGCGGCAGATATAAATTTAAACTTACCGTTTGGCGTGCCTCGGATCCATCGATATTTTGACGGATAGGTCATATCTGTCACGAACGTCCGACGTTCGCCCCTACGAGTACCTGTCAACTTAGCCGAATGCCCAAGCTAGATTTGGAAGGTGCTGTCAACACCTGTCAAACGGTTGCCCTTGCGCTCGTCTTTCGGCAAGTCGGTCAGCTACTCCGCATGCAAATTAGGCCACGGGGCAACGCACCCGCGCGCATTCGGGCGCATTCGCCAGCTTACAGTACTTCTGCGTGGGGGCATGAAGACAAAACAAAGGCAAGTAGATGCTTATGGCAGCGCTACGGGAAATTTTTGAGACGTTGCTCTTGGCCGCGTCACGATCAATTGATCCAAGAACATCCGGTCCATCCTGATGATAGGCTTTAGTATATCCAGAGATACTCAAGGCGGGAACGGCGAACCGATGGGGACAAGGCGCGCATCATGGCATTCGGGACCTCAGATATAAGAAGGGAAGTTGCTCAATGATGCGTTTGGCGACAGTGATGGTGGCGATCGTTCCGGTCCCAGTATTTCTGTCGATTGAACCACGCTGCGTTGACTCGAAGAAATCTGTTCGCATGGAGTATGTTGTGAGCGTCGAGCACCATTCAATGAAGATAGCTCACCTTTACACAAAGTGGCACTAGTAGCGGGGAAGCTTGATAGCCTCGCGGAGCCGTGTCATGCGAGTGACAGTGTTGGAGAGCCTGGCAGAGGTCGAGGCTGGATAGCAGGTGATCGGGGTGCTACGGGAGACGAAGGTCGAGCGCGGAGCGGAAGAGGAAATGGCATGGTTAATACCAGTTATGATGTTCTCGGCGTAGCCACAGAGAACCGCGTGGGCAAGGTTGGAGAGCGTTGCAGCTGACCGAGGGGACATTGGCCAAGCATTGACTGAAAGCCAAGAATGAAGCTATCGAGATCACTGGGAAGGTTGCTCCTTCTAAATAGAATGTATGCATCGCGTGCTGCATCAGTGCTGTGACTGATCTCGCTCTGAAAAGTCGACTGAATTAGCGGTGATCATAAGACCTCGGATATTATTTTTTACCTTGACAGTACCGCGCGCAGCGTGATAACAAGCTTTTGTACACTGGGCTTTTAACTTGAGGGATATTTAGCTGTAGTGGTTGCCAACAGCCGGGAGTGATACTTTAGAACCGTCGGGGGGCGACAGAAGGCTTACCAGACCGTCCGTCTTCCGATCAATGGTTCGAAAGTCGTCTCAAACACACCCATCATCTACAAGATCACCTAGCATAGGTCCAGACTCATATGAGGCGCGAACTCGGGGCGGATTGTTTTGGATCTACGAAAAAAGATGGGCATAAGCCACTGGGGAAACGTCAGAGGGTGCCTATTGATGGTGAGGGTCTCATTCTCAGAAACACTGCAGTCAGCCATTGCAGCCTTTATGGCAGCGTTCCATCGACCATCGTAAATAGAGACGCGGATATAATGGCCAGTGACCCTGAACAGTTATGGAATAGCGTTCAGAGCAGAAAAATGATACATGCTTACTCTTAAGTCCTCCTCTGAGGTGCGAAACATGAAGACTTCTGCAGCAACCTATAACGCGATATCAACAGGCTAATCAGCAAGTTGCACCCTTCACTACTAGCCACTGGCTAGACTTTGATTGCTTAGTAATACATATTTATGTATGTACTATGTAAGCGCGATTCATTCTATTGGCCCCAAGGCACTGGCATCGAAATCGCGGTTTGCTAGCATACTATGCCGGTATGGCGGCCCTTGGCACATGGAAGGATGCTAACGACGTTGAGATTCGGAGTCGGAGACGCGTCAAGGTCGCAATTGCTCTCGCACTCACACTGGACATCGTCCAAGTCGTCCTCTTATTGATGGGAACAGGTCCGTTCTTAATGATTCAATTTATTTATCTCATCCGTTTTCGTCAGACCCGCATCATACACAATCTTTTGCACGGTGTATTACATTTACCCCTCGCACGCGTACTTGCACTTTTCCCTCTACTCACGGCGCTCTTCTCCCCCCGCGTCGTTTACCTTTCGATGCAATCACATGGTTACGCAGAAGAAGCCAATGAGACTGCCCTCATGTCACAGCATGGCCCTTGCGACCCGCGATGCCAGGCATGCGAGAGCCAAACAAGGTCAGCGGTGCTGCGTTTAGTGGTAAATTCAACCTAAACCTTCCTCAGACAACCCTGCACGAAGTAGCCGTCGATCCCTCATGGCGGGAGCTTTTCGCCTGCATGTTTCGCCTCACGCTCCATCTCTGGCCCTCCCACTATCCAGAGCTGCAATTCAGTACGTACTTCCCTTGCATTTTATCACACTAACTAACCATATCCCAGCTGATCTGTTTCCTGCTCCTTGTTCTTGGACGCATGGTCAATGCATTACTGCCTCTCACACTCAGTGCACTGATCACCACCTTTGAAAATTTGACACGCCAGACATCACTCCATTCCCTGCATTCGGTGCTAGCCTATGACCATACCTCATAACTTATATCATACTGCGCTTCCTCGCATCTTCAGGCGGTCTTGCAGCCATCCACGATGCCATCTGGATCCCACTCATGCAATACAGCGATCGCAGCATGACTCTGCTCTCATTCAACCACGTCCTCACACTCTCACTTAGTTGGCATACGAAACGCAAGACCGGCGAGCTGCTCCGTATTCTCGATAGAAGAAGCTCAGTCGATAGGGTTGGGGAGCTTATTGGGTTCACAGTAATTCTGGCGCTTGTGGATGTGCGCATAACGCTTGTGGTGTTTGTTGTCAGGTTCGAGCTGGCATTGGGTGCTGTGGTTGGAGTTGTCACGGGGAGTTATATCTGGGCGAGTGTGGTGCTTACGAGGTATAGGACAAGGATACGGAGGCAGATGAATGAGCGGGATGTGGTGAGTCTTTTCTGGTTTGTGTTGTGCTTGGAATTGGTGTTGATGTGTGCGCGCAGGTCACTCGTGGGATCCACATGGATTGTCTCCCCAATTACGAGATTGTCAAGTATTTCGGTGGGGAGGAGTGTGAGGCGCAGAGTTATATGGAAGCTATCGGGGAGCACCAGAGCTCGGAGAGGAGAGCCGCTCATGAGTGTTTTCATCTCATCCCACTTCAAAACCATGTCAACGTAAACGCTTATCACACCCGTAGTATCTCTCAACCTCCTTCGCGCATTACGAGGGGACAAAACAATACTAGCGATTTCGTAGTATTCATCACTTATTATGCACAGGTGCATATCCTGTTTCTTTGGTGTGCAATGGGAGAGCTGACGTCTTCTAATCATACCAGCTCTACTTCCCTCTCTTGAACCTCGGCGGCGTATATCGCGCAATCAACCAAAGTCTCATCGATACCGAGAAGCTGCTATACCTCTACGCATCTAGTATCGAAGGTTATTCCCGTGATCTGGTCTTTTGAACTGCTTACTCGACGCTGATGGAGCCTCGTGATGTCCTGCTCCCAGACTGTGGGTGATCTGGTCTGTTGAGCCACTCACTCAATGCTGACAGTGCTTTCGCGATGTCCCGCTCTCAGGACGTGCGTGATATTGTCTTTTAAGCTGTTCACTCGACGCTTATGGTGCTTTCCGATGTCCCGCTCTCAACCTGTGCGTGATCTCGTATTTGGAGCTACTTATTGGACGCTGACGGTGCTTTCGCCATGTCCCGCTTTCAGGCTGTGCATGATCTGGTGTATTGAGCCGCTCACTCAACACTGATGGTGCTTTTGCCATATCCCGTTGTCAGTATGTGCGTGATCGGGTCTTATGAGTTGCTTACTCGACTCTGATGGAGCTTCGTGATGTCCCGCCCTCAGGCTGTGCGTGATCTAGTCTTTTCAGCTGCTCACTCGACGTCGATGGTGCTTCGCGTTCGTGATGTCCTGCTCTCAGCATGTGCGTGATCTGGTCTGTTGAACTGCTCACTCGACGCTGATGATGCTTTCGCGATGTCCCGCTCTCAGCCTGTGCGTAATCTCGTGTTTTCAGCCGCTCACTCGACGGTGAAGGTTGTGCATGACCTCATCTTTCGAACTTCTTAGCAGATGTTGATGGTGCCATGGCCATGTCCCGCCTGTACGTGCAATACCCGCGGGTAAACCCTGCGCGGGTGCAGGTATGGGTCCGAACTTGTCCTACCCGGCCTAAAACCCATACCCTTGCAGCGGGTACGGGTTTCGAACAGGGTACGGGTACGGGTATGACCTCTGGTACCCCAGGGTTTACCCGTGCGGATCCCTAAGCACCACCTCAACACACCCTCAATCCTTTTTCCTCCTTCTGGCGCCACTTCAAGACACACAGGGCAACTGAGCCAGACAATCGCGATCCAAATTTCTCAGCTGGACTCGAAACCTATCTGGTATACTACGCAGATGAGATGGATCGGATATCGAGTTGCGAGAAGTCAAGGTCCCTTACACAGCGGGCATTCCTGTGCGTTTATCTCTTTCACAGTTCTTCTTTATCGCTGACTCGTTTTCGCGCAGAGAAACTATCACTCTCGAAAGAAGAAGCCAGTGCTAGCTCACCTTAACCTCCCAATACTCACATCACGCAACAACACAGCAGAGCAACACAAAGCACACCATCATCATCTCAGCAACCACCTCCCACTACTGCTGCTTCGATACTTTTTGCAGTCACTGGTGCTATGGAGACAATAGGAACGCTCTCACATCCTCATATCATCGTTGCTGGATGGCACGCTCGTTTTGTGGGCTGGTTGTGCTACAACGATGGAGACATAGTACTACTGCATCAATCACTAGAACGACGTCGCGACATAATGACATCACCGTGATACAGGCTGGATGCCGGACTCGTTTCTTACTCTGGACCACTGTACATCCGTTGAATTGACATTTTCTATTGTCTTATATTGTTCCCATGGCCGTCTGCACTCCGCCGTTGAATTGTATCTTCTGCTTCATCTGCTACGGTTTTGTTTTCTTGAACGAGTCTTACTTTATTGCCCTATAGATGTAGACGCTTCTGGATGGGACATGAGTGCACTACTTTAGTTGCAGTATATACATCCGCAGGAACTCGGCACTCAATCCTCAGTACTTTTTGTCCATACTTGTGACTTGAACGAACACTGCGTAGAGCGTTTTCCCATCAAAAAAACGCGCCCCGTCAGGCCAAGCAGGAAGTCTCCCTGACGCAGAATGGTTAGCATAGCAGAGGTAAGTATAGGGCGATCTTGCTGATCCACCAACATATTTTCGGCTTTGAGCGTTCGACAGAACGGCCATGCTCAAATCAGTGATGGGGATGATGGGGATACAATAGCAATGACCCCGATCGACTGAGACCCGTTGACGTTTAGCACCGCAAACAAACTCACATCCGCAGCAAACGTGACGATGGACCGGGAAAAAAAATATGAAGTGCGATGCTGAATTGATGAAATGCACGTAAAACATGATTCTAGCCCACTCAGCCATGCAATTCGTCCAGTTCATCCTTTTCGCCATCATCAGCTTTGGCTTTTTTCGAGGGCTTCAGCTTTGAAGGGGCTGGGGACTCTGTTGCATTTGTGGCGAAAGCTGGCGGTGCTGATGCTTCGACAATGGCTTCATAGATGATGCCTGTGTAATAGTCTAGACCACAGGCGAGAGACATGTTGAATGAGATCTACGCATACATGAATATCATTGCTGATTCATGGAAAACGACTCAACTTACTTTGTAGAGCACTTTGTAAGCTTGCAGGAGAGTGAAAAGAATATCCATGTCTGAAATGCCTCCCTTGGCGCTCGGGTTTGCCATGAGAGCAACGTCTGCTTTCAAAAGATCGAGAAGTGATGGGCCACATGTATAATGAAAGAGATGAGATATTTAACTCCGCACGAAATCAAGGTTGCCTACCTTTGTGCTCGAGATACTCTCCAATCTTATCAGCGACATCTGAAGAAAGTCCTTTCTCATCTGTCATGTTTCTCTTCGCCTCTAGCCAGGGGAGCTGCACACAATTAGAACCAGCATTGGGAAGGCCAGTAACATTGACAAAAGATACATCATTATGGCTCAGCTGTGAGCACCGGTAAACGAACACCCAAAAGTAAATCCTTTAGCCTTGCCAGCAGAGTCTTGTTAGATGCATCCATCTCGCCCAGACCCCTTGTATCATTCTTTATATCCTCCGCCAAACTAATTGCATCTTTAGCCTTCTGTAAACTCTCATGCGCGAGTGCAATGCTTTTGTTTGCAAGATCAAAGTTTGCGGATAAACGACGTTTGATTTCAGTAAACCCATTCTTTTGGGTTTCAGTATTTCCCTGGATTAGACACTCTAGCCTCTTTAGACTTTGCGCAACAGTCTCCACTTCTTACCAGCAGTCAATAAACATGAAAGTTGAAGCAATAAATTATAATAGGACATACCTGTACTAGTGATTGACGACAATTCAATAGATTGCTGTGGGTCGCAAACCTCACCAGACTGCGCTGGGTTATGAATAATAGGAACTTCATAGGATGTGGCCATGGAAAGTCGGTCGGAAACATTGGTATGAATGCTGGATGCCATTGTGGATTGCTCAGATTGCTGTAAGTTAAAACATGAGATGCTACCCTGCAATATTGCTGCGAGTCACAAACATCACGAGCGTGGGATGTGGCTACTCCCGACGGCTGGCTTATGCCAAAGGTATTTACAGTATCTGTCACATATCATCATTATTAGCAGCATTTATAAGCTTATAACTGATGGCATTACCTGTGCTGTCGCGCATGAAGGTTTGATGTGGTCTAAGTTGAATAAATTGAATTTGGGCTGGCTATATGTAGGATAATCTGAACTGCCATATTCAGTTGTATGCGACTACATTCCAGCTGATATGTCATTTCAAGAGGGATCCTTATCATTTACTGCTTAATACTGCATCTTCTATTAGGGTCTAGCCTTGACCTGAATGCTGTCCCAGTTACTATCATTCAGCCTTCAGAGAGAGGTACAATTCCAGGGAACTGCAAATTTGCTATCTCCACTAATCTCATCATTTACACAGTACTTCCAAGGACATTGAGGTACCGCTTCCTGATGGAATCATTGCATACTAAAAAAAGACAAAGGATCCAGTTTTCCTGCCTGTGACACCTGTCATTCCATGGCTCTAATGTAAAGTTGCCTGTAAGTCCAAGTCTAGATGGGCCAAAAGAAGCTATAGTTACCAGAGATGGTGGGAATCCTGCATGCCTTACCTAGATCTATTCCACAGCTCTAATGTGAAGTCACCAGCTAGTTCAAGTCTAGATGCCAAAAGAAGCTCTAGAGATGATGGGAATCCTACATGTCACATCTTCCATTCCAGGGCTCTGATACGAAGTCACCAGCCAGTTCAAGTCTAGATGCCAAAAGAAGCCCTAGAGATGATGGGAATCCTACATGTCACATCTTCCATTCCAGGGCTCTGATACGAAGTCACCAGCCAGTTCAAGTCTAGATGCCAAAAGAAGCCCAGTGCTGATTGTCAGAGATGATGAGAATCTTGCATTGCTGCTTTTAATAATCTGGGTGCACTTTTCACATCTGTTCCTTCTTTCATGGGTCATTTCATCATACCTATGTCTCTTAGTTCCCCTAGTATGGTTCCCACATATCCGATCTAATTAGATATGACAGCAGCTGTATATGCTGATGGATCAAAAATGAGGCGTCTTTAGTTATTCCAGCAGAATGAATAAAGGCTAAGTACTGAGTAGCCTTCAGACCTAACTAGAGAGACAGTCTCTGAGTTTTGTACAAATGACCAATACTTGCTTTTCTAAATATTTACCCTGGGCCATCTACTATGATTTGTATAAAGAGAGTACAAGAAGTATAGAAGCGGCAGAATTGGGGTATGAAGGGAGTAGATGTGATGAGGTAAAGGAAGCACCTGAGAGTGGAAGTACCAAGAGAGGAGAAGTATCAGGGTAATGGAAGTAATAAGGAAGCAGAAATATAGAGGGAGAGGAAGTACCAAAAGAGTGGAAATACCAAGGTTATGGAAGTAACATTTCAGTGTTAATAATATTCAGGAGACATTTAGATAAAACCTGAAGTTTTGTCATCGCATTTTGTCACCATAAACTTCAAATTTACAGGGGTGTCCATTTGTTGAGCAAAACTTGATGCATGGGCTCAAGAATATTCCCTTCAAAATACTCTGCAGAAAGTATGTCACACTCTGTCTTCACATTTTGTACAACATTCAAAGTACTCTTAAATATCAATAACCCTGATGTGAGGGGACCATTTTACCCCTTGCTATGATGAAGCTGCCCTTTGCGCATATTATCTTTTGCATGTGATTGTCTCAAGTTCCAATCTCATCTTTCATTTCAGTTATCTACAACCTTGAAGAAGGTGATCACATCTCTGGTACAATAATAACTTTACTCCCCTGCACATTCTCAATTTGTCTTTAAAGATCTCTACACTTGTTATGAATGAGGAAATTGATAACGGCGTCTTGGGCACATGCAGACATTCAAATTCAGAACAGAATAGAACATGTGAGCAACATTAAAAATATGTCTGATTGGACCTTGCCTTCGGTCCTGCAAATATTTATAGGTTCACATGAGGCATGATATTCATTTTCGATGCATTCTTAATCTAAATTTTAAATTAGTGATTTCTGCGTAATGACTCTAGAATCACGCTCGAGAAGGTGCTCGACTATGACTCAATTCTGCAAGACGTTGACGCTCCCTGTAAAATAGAACCAGTGACTAGGTATCCCCCGACATAAAATACTCGACTATCCAGGGTCCAGGGATTTCGCGAATAGAAACTTTCCGAATGCATCGTGCATCATCTTCTCCATCCCCGAATGTATAGTCTGTCGCAGTTACGAGGAAACCGCCATGGAAGGGTCGCTTAGCTTTGAGATCTCTTCTTGTCTGCATCGTGATAATTGATCATCGTTGAACAGATCATGTGCTATGGCCCGGAATCAATCCAGAGTATCCTTACCCGGCTCACGCTTCTCGTCAGTTCTCGTCTTACTTTCAAAGAAAACCTCCTGATAGACAGAATGTTCTTGACTACCAACTTCATCCAATACCGCGGCGACAAGGTACGAGATGTGCATGTTATCGACCCAGTACTCCAACGATCAAAATTCTCCCCAGGGGACGTCGCCATTCTTGTCCTCGACGTTCCCGCTACTTGGACAGGGGCAGATGATGCTGAGCGTTGACCAACACTAAGACCCAGGTTCTCGATCCTTGATGCCTTCAAGAAGATTCCTTCGAGTGATCCACGGTTTCTCATGGAAGGATAGTCACCAGCGTCGTTGGTGAGCATCGGCGATGAAACCTGGCTGGCAATAAAGAGCTTTATGAGTAGCTCTTTCAAGAAAGTGCGCGTCTGTGTCTTGAGTACTGTAAAGTCCACAGGCTGTAAAATTCCTGTTTCAGCGATTCCTGGCTTGAATTAGCGCCCAGGCTCACCTTAAAGATCGTCAGTGTACAATAATCTTTGGCTATCCACCATGCATATGATTTGGCGATGTTCTTCATTCGCAAAGGTGACGTGGATTTAACATCAAACCCTGCATCGTTATCTTGGCTCTTGATTACCTCTACCCCACCAACACTAGTTTCGCCCACATCCCGAAGAAAGTCCCATAAACAGAGCTGCAATGTGATCTTGTATGAATGCGAACGCTGAGTCAGGTGCTGACAGACAAGCGTGTAATACGGGTGATAAGATTTTTCCTGCAAAATCGGTTCAGCCGACGATGGCGATGCAAATTCCTACGAAATCACAGTGCGGGTCTACTCTGATGATCTCGCGCTGTTGCACTTCTGTGAGGCCGAGTTGCGCAAGTCGCTCGCAAGCGTCTAGACAATCCTGCAATAGAAATGAGATTTGATAGTGGGGGGTGTGACGTCACTTACATCGCTGCTCATGGGCATCCTCCAACGTAATGCGCAATGGCTCATGAGCGAGAACTGTATCCACTTTAGTGCCATCTTAGATAACCTGACGGAGGAACGACCTACGGTGCTTCTCCCCTCGCAACCCTGAGAGGAACTTTTCATCCGCTCGACAGCATCGCCCCCCTGATGCTGCGTTGCGGCCCTCTTCTTGATTTTGTTGTTCTTCAGGTTATTCAAGGTTTCGGTCACAAAACACGTGCGTGAATTATGTTTCGCAGTGAGAAATGGGTAGTAAAGATGAGATGCGGTGGTACCTCAGTGTCGGCCTATCCGGCGACCCGAGACTGTGCTAGAGTAACGATGTCTTTCAATACCATGGGATCATCTTGTCGTAGCTGTTGGCTGGAACCCAGCGCATGCTTCAGATGCGACGAGAATGGACACGCTAGGACTTCGAAGAAGTTTCAGCAGAAGCTCTACCTGGAACTCAGATAGGTCTTTTTTTCCCATTTCTGTCCGTTGAGAGAGGTACTCTATGTACTCTGGAGTCACGAATGCTCTGGTGTGCACTCCTCATCTTCCTAAGATCCCTCACTCTCATCTTCTCCAGATGTTGATTAATCCTCATCCCCCACTTCGTCATCGGAATTTGAGTCCTGTGTGGACTCTCAGACACGATACAACGCGTAGCTACAAAGTAAACTTACTGGCATCTCCGTCACGATATTTTCCGTAAAGTCAAATAGATCTGCGCAAGAACTGTGAGATGTATTCTCCAATAGAAGATGCAATGAAGCATACCTCTTAGTCCATCCACGTTATCATCCTTACGGCGTGAACCGCCTCTAGCATAACCCAGTTTTGATTCAAGGTACGCGATATATGCTTCCTCTTCCTCTTCTTCACGATTCCGAGGGCCCGTAGATGCAACTTTATGCGGTATAGCGGCCGATTTATTTACGAGTCTCTCTAGCGCAGCGATTCTGAGTTTCTGCTTCCGCGTGGACTCGGTGGTGGTGTGCGGCACCTCAGGTCTATGACAAGATACTACCTTTGGGGTGGCCGCATTCTGTGACTTCGAGGTAGGGGGTCAGAAGCCGACTTTTGTGACGTCTTCATGCGCCTTCTCTGCAGCTAATCGACATGTTCTTCTTCCGTCTTCCGTCTGGCTGAGTGGGCACTATGTATGAAGTGATCGTTACCAGTGCCCCGCCGCGTATTGCAATCGTAGGTCTCTGAAATTGTCAAAAACATATACCGAGTACCATCCTATGTTATCGTCAGCGTCTGATACAATATTAATCATGCAACTGGAGTTAACTGACGATGGTCTGATCTGAAGGACCATGACATAGAATACAAAGGGCATGTATATAGGCCATCTTAGAATGACGGGTTACTGGTCTAAAGGGCACTGCGAACGACGGTTAGTAGTATCAAGAAGTGGAGAGAGAGGGTGTCATACTAGGACCTCGTGGCGCCGGTTGGATCCAGTTGCCTCATAATGGTGAGTCGGAAGGTGCGAATTGACTTAACTGGTGCCTGATGAGGTTGTAGTACGTATTGGCAAAAATCTTCGTGCCAACTTTGTTCTAAATCAAGTCGAGAAGTTCCGTGGTCATAACTTTCAGTTCCTCTGTAATGCTATGGTAAGAGCCGTCGCATGGTCTGAATAGTCGACCAGACGCTGGTCTAGAACCAACTGAAAACACTGCACAGCATCGTTCAGGTGAGAGATCGTCGTGCTCATCACATGTGCGGCAAATTGTGCGTGGCCCGTATCTATGTCTCGAGCAATCTCGTCATCAACGAGAGACTAAAGTTGGCGTTCCGTCAGCACAACCTAACAAGAAAGAGTCTGGTGTAATCACATCAAATAGTGCATCATCATGATCGCCGTAAGCATGTACAACGGCGACCTTCAGCATGAGGGAAGGGTGGACACCACGAACGGGTGGAAAGGACAAAACTACGAAATGTTAGTTAATGTGCATGAATGAGGAGAAAATCACTCACCAAAAGACTCATCTTTATGAGTAGGAGTCATCCCACAGCGTTTGAGGCTTCTCCACTGCCTAGCATTCGGTCAACCTGATAGGACGCCCTGGTTCAGCGCATGATAAGACTTTGATGGGTGATTTATAGTGTCTTTTCGAGTCAATATTGATGAATCTGTAAATGCCTGCGGGTATGCGCTCAGAAGAGATCCGAATATTCTTTCCGCTGATGGCTGTAGATAGAGCGTAGGGGTCGCGAAATGGGTACCACCGACGAGACTGGAGACGGACGTGCGGGTGGCGGATGAATGTAGGGTGGGGTTCAACGCTGAGAGACGGCGGGTGAGACACCGTCTTCACTGTGGGGAATGTATATATCTACATGCGAAGGGGAAGATGAAAAAAATGAAGTGTGAGAATTGTGAAGGGAGAACTCGGTGCAAGGCACAATTGAGCAAGTCGACGCTATCCAAAAACCTGTTACACCAAGGGAAATCCGAAAATAACCTGCAACCCACCTATCACTCCGTACTTCATCTTAACAACCTCCCATCACAAAGTCCTACGCGCCTTGAGATGAACGCGTGTCAGTTGGGTATACTCATTTCAGTGGTCTACAAAGGTACTAGCAGATAAAGTAACCAAGGTATTCGCCGGACCGTCCCTGCTGGCAATTTGGAATATGAAGATCTCATCTGGTGTGCAACTGCACCATCCCCGGCACTTTTACCCCTGCCTGCTAACGCTCATTGCAGGTTCAGCACCTCAAGGTCATTCAAGGCAGCATCAATGCAAACCTTCTTTAGCGCTGCTGGCGCGGACGGTGTACGCATAGAATGCCAATGTAAGACATTGCTTGTTGTGCTTGTCTATGTAAGTTTTTTTACCTATGTCGCATATGCGTATCTACTTTTTCGTTCATGTAGGCTTCCTCATCTCGACAAAATGCGCAACCGCGCCATCCCACACCTCTCCCACACCCTTCCAGCCCCCTCCCAGCATTAACAGCGTCCAATCACAGGCCTCCAGCATCAACCACAGCGTCTGCACACAACACACAACAACGCACACCACCTCTTACACCAGCCCCTTCCCTGCACAGCACCCAGCTTTGTGCACCCCTCGTATCCCACCTCTGCTGTACATGTCACTCGGCCCAGTGTCTCCGACCGCACCACGAGTGCCCGCCACGTCACCTGCGTCTTTACGCACTCCCAGCCACCACCATTCACCGCTTCTACCACGCATCCTGTATCAATCACGCCAACACCACCTGCACTTCACCCCCACGAGATATTGCAGGTGTTGCATTGGCTGACTGCAGTTGCTGGCAGGTCGTACCGGACGTGGTTTATGCTTGGGATTCTGATTGCGCGTTCGCAGAGCTTGGGTGTTATTGAGAAGCTCGGGGTTCGGGTTAGTAAATACCTTCTTTTTCATTACAGGAATTTTATGTTTGTTATAGGAATGGCGTTAAGCATACGGCGATGGTGCTGAGCCAGCTCCCTACGTCATGACGCCCCCCGCGCTGACCGAGAACGAGGCGCTGATGAGTGGCCACGCGCCCTACCATGACCAGCAACACTACTCGAACAGCTAATTCCACGTCAACGCCTCCACTTCCAGCCAGATCATGTTGCCTGACATATATGAACGCCCGCTATTCTACGTAGGTGTGTATGCGTTGATCGGGTATGTCATCGCGGCAGTCAGCGTGCTATTCAGTACAATGGAGCGTTGAAAGCCACGAGGTTGATTTTCCGCAAGCTCTTGATGGGCGTCATGAGCACCATGATGTGCTGGCATGATGTCATGCCGGCCGGCCGCATTCTTAACAGGTTCAGAAAAGTGAGGTTAAAAGCGCTGTTATTTTGGATCATCAACTCAAACATGGCAGCCTGTAGGATATTGAAACCATCGACAGCAATCTTGCGAGCTCGTTATTAGCTGTCAACTCATCATTGGCGACATTCGCGGCTGCGATTATCACCGTCGTGTAAGTCACTGCTCACAATTCATATACTCATACCATTGGCTTTCTAGTGTTTTCCTCCCAATTTTCCTTATTCCTGCTGTGGTCATAGGTTTCCTTTACCGTATGCCAGCTCTTGGGTATCTGAAGACTGGCAGAGTTCTTCGTCGTATGGAGTTGAATTCCCAATCGCTTCTCTTCTCTGGGTTTGACGAGTTACTTCTAGGTATTGTTACAGTTCAGGCTTTCTCTGCTGAACAGCGCTCTTTGGATGAGATCAACGTTACTACTAAGGTAGGCTTAATCTTCGGTCTTACTGTGCGATGGCGCTGACGATTACTGTGACAGATGTGGTACAATTTCTGGATGACCAATCGATGGCTTTTGTTGAACTTTGATGCGCTCGATGGGTTGGCTGTGTTGGCCACCACCCTCTTTGCGCTATCAGGCTACGTCTCAGCTGGTACCGCGGACTAGTGCATCACGAGCGCCATGACCTTTACTACGATTGTTTACTGGGCCTGTCGATTCTGGACCGCACTTGAGCTTGATTTAAAGTACGTAGAAATGTTTTTTAATGTTTTTATGCTCATGTGTATCCGCATCGCCCTTTCAGCTCTGTCGAGCATGTTGTACCTCGATTTGCCTCAAGAACCTTCTGCCATCATCGATTCTAGTCGTCCTCCTGCTTATTGGCCTTCTGGCTCGACGAAGGAAGGGTTGCTAACTGTCAAGGACCTAGTCACTGAATGTGCCCCTGGGCTCCCTCCTGTCTTGCACAACGTTTCTTTCACTCTGAATGCGAAGGAGAAAATTGTTCTTTTGGGACGCACAGGTAATGGAAAGTCGATTTTGGCAATGAGCATTCTTCGCTTTGTAGGTGGCGCTTGGTAAAGGACGGTCTATGCTTGCTGAGCTGATCTGTCAGGTCGATCCTGTCAGTGGTCGTATCCTGATCGACGGGATTGATATCTCTACGATTGGCGTCCATGACCTTCGCTCTCGTTTAGTGAGTTTGCAACATATCGCTTGTGCGTACCCTGTTGCTAACTTGTATGCCAGACTTTTATTCCTCAAGTGAGTTGTAGTCCGGTGCTGCGCCTCACATGAAATTAATCTAGCGGCGGGATGCGACTCTGTTCTCGGGCACATTGAGGGATATCCTTCATCCATTCAGTGCGTTTATATTTTTAGCTGTGGTACACAGATACTGAACCCTGTTCAGATGAACATGAAGATAGCGAATATTTGGATGTCCTATACTGCGTGCAAATGCTCGGTCAAAGTGCTCACCAATCTCAACATACCTCGCGCGCACCTTCTCGTGCATCCACACCCGACGATGTCGCCTCTTCTGCTGCGTCGACAGCTGTCAATGACGTAGACTCGAAGACAACCATCACGCTCGATACCCAGGTGCCCGCAGGCGGCGCAAACTTCTCGCAGGGCCAACGGCAGCTCATCGCAATGGCGCGCGCGCTGCTTAAGCGGAGCTCGCTTATTGTACTTGATGAGGCAACAAGCCATGGGACAGCAAGACGAAGTGGTGGAACGCGAAAACGTGGCAGCAGCAAGGAAATTTGATCAAGTGTTGATTTTGATACCGACGCAAAAATTCAGGCGACGATCAGGGAGGAGTTCACGGATTCCTCATATTGCTTACAGGTTAGTGAATTAATTCGAGAGTTTGGCTGGCATCCACTGATGTTATGACTATTTTTTCGTAGTCGCGCACAGATTATGAAGATTGATTATGGCTGTCTTATTGTGCTCGATACAGGAAAGGTGCGCGTTACAATAGGTTATGCGGGCTCACGCTCACATGCGATTGTGCCACGTTGCGGAATTGGATGCACCTTTGAATTTGATCCAGAAGGAGGATGGGATTTTCAAGACAACGAGCCTCAAGAGTGGAACGTTCGCCTTCCGCCTGGTCTCAGGGGAGATGAGTGTCACTGTAGTAATAAGTAATAAGTATTTATCTATTCAAAGAAAAAAACAGAAATATACTTGAGATTCAGCGCAGCTGAAATGTTGAAGTCTTGGGGCAACAGAATGACAACAGAACCAACAACAGACACGTGGAAATGTTGAGGGTAGCAGAAAAGGGCAACAGACTCGTGGAAAAGTTGAGGGCAACAGAACAGCAACAGAACCAACAACAGACACATGGAAATGTTAAGGGCAGCAGAAGGGCAACAGACTCATGGAAAAGTTGAGGGCAACAGAACAGCAACAGAACAGCAACAGACTCGTGGAAAAGTTGAGGGCAACAGAACGGCAACAGAACCAGCAACAGACTCGTGGAAAAGTTGAGGGCAACAGAACTGCAACAGAACAGCAACAGACTCGTGGAAAAGTTGAGGGCAACAGAACGGCAACAGAACCAACAATGTGGAAAAGTTGAGGGCAACAGAACTGCAACAGAACAGCAACAGACTCGTGGAAAAGTTGAGGGCAACAGAACAGCAACAGAACAGCAACAGACCCGTGGAAAAGTTGAGGGCAACAGAACAGCAACAGAACAGCAACAGACACGTGGAAATGTTGAGGGCAGCAGAACAGCAACAGAACCAGCAACAGACCAGTGGAAAAGTTGCACAGGTCCAACTGTCCATATCCATGGGTTTACCTGCATAGTTCCCTAGTCAGGTACATATACAATGAGACCTGTGATCAAAATCATGGGGTAGTTTGCAAGTTCTGGTCTTTGGCTTGACCGAACGCAGAATTTCCCTTGGTTGTCAACTTGCAGTCATCTGTAATCATGATTCAAGTTGGAGGTGTGGTTCTAGATCCAACATCACAGGTCATGTCTGAAGTGATTATACAAATGAGCCTAGTACAATCTGATGATGCCGTGCTCAAGAACATGCTCCAAATTTTGAGACCAGGAGAATGTGAGAATGACATAGAGTTACATCTGTCAAGTCAAATATCCTAGTCGAGACAAATGACACCGATAAGCTTATTTCCAAATATTCATTACATAAGCCTGATATGAATGGTTCGGAACCGAAAATAATATATTAGGTCCAGTGACCATCATGATCGTCCCCAGGTCCTCTATTGAGTGAAATCAGAATCCTGCCTGCTCCACCACCCTTACAATCTTTAACTGCTTTTCATTTAATTCACATGTGCTACCATTCTAATACCATCCATATGCCAATGGAATTGCAAACTCAAGTTGCCAGTCAATATTAATATAACAGGTGGCGCTAGTTGCTTCCACTGGTTCTGTCACTTTTCAAAATTCAGACACCGATCCCATGAAAAACAACTTGAATCAATATACATAAGTATGGTCTCAATGCACCAAGAGCTTGGTACCCTATCATGAGCACAATTGTTGGATTCTGCAGTAATATTATGAACAACTTTACGTCTTATTCTCTCTTCTTCTCTACGCTCAGAGTCCCACAGCTTTATTCTCGGTCTCTGACTCTTACTGCGTGCTCTCTTGCATCAGTCCTAGATAACTCTTTATTGCTCATTTCCGTCATCATATTTAGCTAATATGGATAATTGGAGAATCGTCATGTTAGGTGATGGCGGTGTTGGCAAGACTGCCTTAGCTGTTCAAGTGGGTCATTATGAAGCTTTTCATAACCACTCTGTGCTCATATTTCCTCCAAGTTTACTAGCAACTGTTTTGTCCGTGAGTCCAGCAGCACCTGCATGCACATTCTATATTAATCTAGTAACCATAATCATCCCTACCATTGAATTATGCAGAGGTATGTGCTCTAGTAGTATACACCATATCATGTTCATCAACTCATGGGTTCCCTGTAGAGTTATGACCCAACAATTGAAGACTCTTATAGGAAGCAGTTAATTGTGGATAACAAGAGGAGTTGCATCGAAATCATCGATACTGCTGGGCAGGGTAAGATTTGCTTACCTATTAGCACTTTAGTGCATTCATCTGACATTCATGCAGAAGAGTATGCCAATTTGCGTGACCAATGGGTTCGGTAGGCGAATATCACACTTTTTGCTATGTTAACATCTAAGCCTCTATTTAGGGAGGGCCAGGGCTTTATTCTGGTTTACTCAATCACAGCACGATCCAGCTTTGAACGGCTTGAGGCCTTCCGACAGTCCCTGGTTAAGGTCAAGCGCCAAAAACCTATTTTCATCCTAGTAGCCAACAAATGCGATGTGACTTACCAACGTGAAGTCTCATGTGAGGAGGGCATTGCGCTTGCCAGAACATTTGGGTGTAAATTCCTGGAGACATCAGCTAGAACAGCATATAATGTTGAGCTCCTCTTCGCTCACATAGTACGAGCCCTACGGCCACAAAAACAGATGGTGTCTGGGATAGTAGGAAGGCTAGGAGATAAACCAACAAAGGATCATAGGTATGGCAAGAAAGCTAGATGCGTGGTGATGTGAGGGACTTCTTACAGGGCTTACATTTCTCTTTACTTTGTGACCATATTCTACATCATGCTATAGCATCGTTATAATATATCATTTTATTCCCATTAGAATAAAGGTATTATATATCACTGCCTTTGATCTACTAAAGGGCATGAAAAATATATTGCTCAAAACATAATGCATTGTAAGAATTTGAGTTGCATCTGGATACGTGCTTGTACATGCAGCCTTGTTGGATCAGACGGCTTTTGAAAAGCAAATGAAAAGACTCCCAAGACTTTGCATAGGCATCTTGCACTTGGATCATCAATATATCCATTGGTGACTAGTAAAACTCAGGGTCATCAATACATCTGTCAGCAACCTTTGCAAATAACACTCAGGGGAATTTTTCCACAATGACAACTTACAACAATGTATTCAAATAAGTTCAAGTCCATTGCTTCCATCAAATTCGCATCATCTTAACTCCGGTTCCTTGTTATACAAAAGATAAGACTTAATCTTTTGACCCTAGCTCAAATTGGGCTAATGCAACACAACCCTTATGATGGACAAATATAATCGTGCCTCACATTGTGCTTTGCCCAATCATGCCTTCCAGAGCCCTCCAGAAACATTTTTTTCTGTTCTAGCTCTTTTTAATCAGTGTTTAATTATAGTACTCCATCACTGTATATGCATTCTCCACTATTATTCTGCTGACCATGACAGTGAGTGCGATCTGCAGGTTCAATCTGATCTGAACTAAAAATTTTTTGGAGCAATTAAGGGCCAATATATTCACTACAGAGGGTTTGATGCATTGATCATTATTCATTATTCTAGAATAAGGGTATATTGCGGTGGGAAGCAATTGGGTAACAATATAAGCTAAACTATCAGTAGTTAGAAGCCCTTCTGATGTAGTAGCCTGCAAGATAGCCTTAAGATTATCCCTTATTCCATTTGCATTTATGAATTGAAGATATAGTATACTTCCATCAGAAAGATTGCACTAAAGGCCTCCTGAAGGAGATTAATATTTATGTGGCTTGTTCGCACCTTAAAACATTTAGGCACCTCCTATAGCTTTAGAAAAACTTCATTCAAATTTCAAAAGACCTTCTGAGGGTAGTGATAGATACATAATGCCATACTAGACTTCTCAGAGATCCTGGAGCTTGAAACAACAAGGACGTGCAAAAGACACTTATAAAGTACTTTAAGTAGGGAGTCTGTCAACTTGCTTAAATATATTAAATCTTCTTACTAATTCTGCCAGGGCCATCTTTTAATCTTTTATTTTATTATAGTCCCAGTCCCTTGGCGCTTGACCAAGTTTAGAGGATATGCAAAACTATATGTATGCTATAGTGAATGGCTGGACGTCGCATACAAAACAACCACAACCCTCCTCTTCCTCCCAACAATGCCTACAAATACTATGCCTGGTGCTCTTTTGGCCCTTAGTGCACCATCTCATGCAGAAGAGGCTGATTCTTTTGTGGACGCTGTGGATGAACAGTCTGCTACTAGCGCTGGTAGGCTACAAGCCTGCAATATTCCTTGGTGTTGGCCTGTCTGGCAACAACACACTGATATCATGCACAATCAGTTTCCAGGGAAAATAGGTAGGTTGCTCTGGTGAAAATCCCAATTGGGCTGGCAAGCTGATCTCAATCCAATTAGCTGCCAAGCAGTGGAGGAGCAACTCCCCCAACATTCCTAATCTTCTGATCATGCTTGTCATCCCACCAAATCTAGTGGCCCAGTTTACTTCAGAGTTGCACCGATTTCTCCAACATGCCAGTTTCGATGTCCTGCCATATCTAGCTACTTGGTGCAGTCAGCAATCCTGGTGGCAAGATATATGGAGTAGGTCAATCAAACCAGAAGGGCGGCGAATCATCATCACTACTCCCAAGGTATGAAGGCATTGCTATTTTCCATCCACAAAGCTCAATATCATTTTTCTTTGCACCCCAGGTTCTAGAATCAGACTTTGACCGCATTTTGGAGGCAAATAACCTTTGCCCAACCAAGAGTCCTGGATGGAAAGCCAACTATGCTGTGGATGCACCAACCGCAGCTTACAACCTCCTTGTGAAGCTGTACAACCATGAGATGGACAATCTTGAGCTCATTGCAAAGGATTTAGTGGAGGAAGGCGATGCCAGAGCTGCAAATTTTGCTGCAGGCTCAGTATGTTTCTCTTTCATTTCATTCAACCATTTACTAACCAGGTTTCTGAAGGATTTTGATGTGCCCATTCATAGAGGATATCCATGGGCAAATCCTTCTACTTTGGATGGGTGGAGGAAGGACCCATCACGCAAACTAGACATTCTTGTGGAAGTAGTTCAATGGCATACTAAAGAGCGTGACAACTGTCAGCCTCTATGCATTGTGGATGAATCATCTCTAATGTTGGGCTAACGTGTCTTAATCTGCCTTGCGCCAATATATTGATAATTGTTGTGAGCATTTGCTTGTTGTTCCTTCATTTATTTCGACAAAGCATTGCAAAGCAGCGGGGCGTGGCTCTACTCCCATTTGACAACTTCTAACATCTACCGGAGCAACAGCTCCTAAGATCGTGGGCCTAATACAAGTTGCAGAGCAGGGCCAGTTAAGGCAGTGGGAAACAACTATGCTGCGGCATGACATTGCCATTGGGAGGCAGCGATGCAATCAAAATGCAGGCAGTAGCGGGAACTCCAGGCCGCCGCAATGAGCTTCTTCGTGACATTGAAACAGGGTTTACCATAGCTCAGGAGAACTTTGGTGAGCGCGTGGAGGGCCATGCTCATCCTCTTCAGCAACCTTCTACATAACTCAGAGAGTAGCCATTGCAAGCTTGAACGACAACAAATCCTCAGGCATCATCATCACTTGTAGGGCAATTTGCAGCGAAGGGTAGCGTTTGCCTACTATCGTTAACCTGAAGGGACAGTTAAGATATGAAAGACAGCATCTCTCTTGAAAAATCTTACCGTCTGGCTGGCCACTCAACCAATGAGCGGAAGTGGCTCGGGGAACCTATCTTCAGCATGCTCGGTGGCTTGCTGCAAAAGCAGTATGCCTTGACAGTCAGATTGAAAGAAAGCTCAAACGTGAGTTGTTCTGACCTCTATCTGATCTTCTCCCTGCGCATACTGTAGCATCTCACTAGGGAAAAGGCGCGGTTTGCTGCGCAAGCGTCTCTCCCAAGGCGGCCTTCCACACGTCGTGACTGGATCGAAGGTTCAACGACTGATCGTTGAGTGCCTCTCAAGTGGGTCTTGTCATTTGGCGCTGCAAATGGAAGTGAAGGAAGGGGAGGGCAACGCCCTCAAACTGAGCCCAATACGACAAACGTTGCATTTTTCCGTAGCTCGGCGACATCTGCATCGCGACGCTTGCGTTGAAGTCAATGTTCGAGAAAAAATAGCGGCTGGAAGCAAGACGGCGTAAAATTATCTGCTCAGGACGCTCAAGGCCAATCTATGGCCGTTTAGAGAACGCCGCTCAATCTATGAGCACCCGCAGGGCCTGCGAGCAGATGAGGGCAATTCAGCTGCAATTCCAGGTTATAAATGACCGCGTATATCATGTAAGCCCCTCAAATTTTTTGAATTTTGTAAATCATTATTGGGCTGATCGCGGAGGGAGGCAAGCGCCGAAAAATGATGGCAGTTTCTTTTTTTATCACTCTTAAATCAAAGATTGCGATCAATCTCATAGATTCCCATCCGAAGTCAAGGCTACCAATAGCGCCGGCGATCATCGAGACGGAGGCTGATTGCGTGATAACACTACTGCCAACATGGCGTTATCTGCGCGTGGGTATATGATGCTCAATCAGAGATATCCAATCTTCGAGAAAAAAAGATACGTAGTTATTATATTTTTCGTGTCCTGATGCGTCCATCATGTCGTGAACCGACGTTGGGTCTTTGACTTGCTCAATGACATCGCGCGCATGGCGGACGCTAATTGATTGTTGAATCCTACGATCGCGGGCGAGCTGCCGCCGTATAACCTACGCAATCGATGAGCCTGAAACGAAACCTCAAGGTGGGAATACAAACATCGTTACCGGCAGTCAGGACCGCGAGCGCTATATCCTGCTGCGTTTTTGAACTGATCGCTTGAGTCTCCGTTGTATCCTTGACCGTCAGCCGGACAAAATTTTGATCACATCGATATTGTGACGGATAGGTCATATCTGTCACGAACGCCCGATGTTCACCCCTACGAGTACCTGTCAACTTAGCCGAATGCCCAAGCTAGATTTGGAAGGTGCTGTCAACACCTGTCAAACGGTTGCCCTTGCGCTCGTCTTTCGGCAAGTCGGTCAGCTACTCCGCATGCAAATTAGGCCACGGGGCAACGCACCCGCGCGCATTCGGGCGCATTCGCCAGCTTACAGTACTTCTGCGTGGGGGCATGAAGACAAAACAAAGGCAAGTAGATGCTTATGGCAGCGCTACCGGAAATTTTTGAGACGTTGCTCTTGGCCGCGTCACGATCAATTGATCCAAGAACATCCGGTTCATCCTGATGATAGGCTTTAGTATATCCAGAGATACTCAAGGCGGGAACGGCGAACCGATGGGGACAAGGCACGCATCATGGCATTCGGGACCTCATATATAAGAAGGGAAGTTGCTCAATGATACGTTTGGCGACAGTGATGGTGGCGATCGTTCCGGTCCCAGTATTTCTGTCGATTGAACCACGCTGCGTTGACTCGAAGAAATCTGTTCGCATGGAGTATGTTGTGAGCGTCGAGCACCATTCAATGAAGATAGCTCACCTTTACACAAAGTGGCACTAGTAGCGGGGAAGCTTGATAGCCTCGCGGAGCCGTGTCATGCGAGTGACAGCGTTGGAGAGCCTGGCAGAGGTCGAGGTTGGATAGCAGGTGATCGGGGTGCTACGGGAGACGAAGGTCGAGCGCGGAGCGGAAGAGGAAATGGCATGGTTAATACCAGTTATGATGTTCTCGGCGTAGCCACAGAGAACCGCGTGGGCAAGGTTGGAGAGCGTTGCAGCTGACCGAGGGGACATTGGCCAAGCGCTGACTGAAAGCCAAGAATGAAGCTATCGAGATCACTGGGAAGGTTGCTCCTTCTAAATAGAATGTATGCATCGCGTGCTGCATCAGTGCTGTGACTGATCTCGCTCTGAAAAGTCGACTGAATTAGCGGTGATCATAAGACCTCGGATATTATTTTTTACCTTGACAGTACCGCGCGCAGCGTGATAACAAGCTTTTGTACACTGGGCTTTTAACTTGAGGGATATTTAGCTGTAGTGGTTGCCAACAGCCGGAAGTGATACTTTAGAACCGTCGGGGGGCGACAGAAGACTTACCAGACCGTCCGTCTTCCGATCAATGGTTCGAAAGTCGTCTCAAACACACCCATCATCTACAAGATCACCTAGCATAGGTCCAGACTCATATGAGGCGCGAACTCGGGGCGGATTGTTTTGGATCTACGAAAAAAGATGGGCATAAGCCACTGGGGAAACGTCAGAGGGTGCCTATTGATGGTGAGGGTCTCATTCTCAGAAACACTGCAGTCAGCCATTGCAGCCTTTATGGCAGTGTTCCATCGACCATCGTAAATAGAGACGCGGATATAATGGCCAGTGACCCTGAACAGTTATGGAATAGCGTTCAGAGCAGAAAAATGATACATGCTTACTCTTAAGTCCTCCTCTGAGGTGCGAAACATGAAGACTTCTGCAGCAACCTATAACGCGATATCAACAGGCTAATCAGCAAGTTGCACCCTTCACTACAAGCCACTGGCTAGACTTTGATTGCTTAGTAATACATATTTATGTATGTACTATGTAAGCGCGATTCATTCTATTGGCCCCAAGGCACTGGCATCGAAATCGCGGTTTGCTAGCATACTATGCCGGTATGGCGGCCCTTGGCACATGGAAGGATGCTAACGACGTTGAGATTCGGAATCAGAGACGCGTCAAGGTCGCAATTGCTCTCGCACTCACACTGGACATCGTCCAAGTCGTCCTCTTATTGATGGGAACAGGTCCGTTCTTAATGATTCAATTTATTTAGAAATACCGATTCTGACTATTACGTTGGCGCGGACGGGACTTGAACCTCTCGAAAGCCAAAGTTAGTTCTTCGATTGGGCGCCATTCCAGCATCTTCGCTTAGCATCCATGAAATGTAAAGGACTCTCTCGACACCATCATCCCTATTGCACGTGACTTTGAAGACCGTCTCATCCGTCTTCTCTGGCGCATTCGTCCCCCACTACCCTCCACACACGAACTCTCCATTCACTCCGAGAAACCCGCAGATCTCCGTTTAACTCCCTCTTCTACAGTCAACTCTGAATCACCAAAGCACACATGGTACAGTCGCGTAGTCCCTTCAGATCAAGACCCAGGAAAGGTTCAACAAAAATCTGCTGCTCGTCCCAACATGCTCTATGCCCCGGTCTACAACGGTCTCTCCGCCGCACTCGCTTTCAGTGCGTCTTCATGCGTCTTCTCTTTTGTGTCTCTTTGGTAACTACCCCGATTACGTTGTACCCATCCGCTCACACCCCAACAGTTCTTCAAAGCTTGATATTGCGCGGGTGGCAGGCACGCCAATTTACAGCATAACTTACTTTGAATAGACGATAATCATCATGACGGACGCAACCGCGTCCTTCAAAGACGTCCCAGAAGTTCGAGGTTTGCATAGTTCTCACGACTGCGGACTAGTGTCAGGCTTACTGTGTTTCAGGTTGAACTTGGGGAAGCCTTAACAGCAAGGACCGAAAGCCTTGGTCAGTCAAACACATTTCTCCCTTACTTATTGAAACATAGCAACGTTTCGCGAACTTGGCCCCCCAGACCTCCTCTGTCATATTGTGAAGAGTACAGGACGCACCGGTCAACGCAATGTGAGTTGTAACATCTGGGACCTGCGACACGCATGCTAACCGTTGGTTAGATTGGCTCATACCATTTCGTGTCCGGAGTGGATGCGTCCTCTTCAGCATCTCTCGCCGCGTACATTAATTCTCTCATATATTCTATCGAAGACAACTCTGCCTGGTTTTCGAAGAGTATGACTTGGAAAGTCAGGAATGGCTGCTATTGGTTTGTTCTCATTTCCTTGACATCTCCATATATGCTGAAAACTTCGTTAAAGCTGCTTCAACGCGTTCTCTCATGTCGATATCCGTGTAGACGTGAAGATCCCAGGAGGCGTCTTTGCCTATGTCGTAGATCTTCGTGGCGAGCGGTGCGTATTCCCTTGTGGTACATATCGAGTTATTGATTGTGTTTGTGGGCTCTAAACACGAAGCGACTCCAGAAATATGGCAAGAAACATATCTCTCTGCGCTGCTTCGGGTCATCATCTATTCCGACGACCCCACTTACTGGTTGGAAGCTTACTGCAAACTCGATCCTATCACTACAACTGAAGGCGAACTCTGATTTTTGCAGGCGGCCGAAGCCTTGTTTATGAAGGGTGAGCGCTTCACCTTTCGGCCTTGCTTGTTCAAGAAGCTGATCGCAATGTAGGATGGCAGGTCGGGTCGGATCCCGTGATACAGGTTGCTACTGTGGTTTCCAACCACTTGACTGCGGGTGTAATGAAGTACTTCGGTGACAGTGGTCGCTGCCAGCCAGCAGCTAACTCATTCGAGAAGTTGTCTGCCCGAGAGCTGGAGATTGCCTCGTTCCTAGCAAAAAGTTACATTGGAATGAGTATGCTGGTTTCTTACTCTCTCCAAGACACTATCCCGTCTGACATCTTTATGACAAGATGAAGAAGTAAAGGCAGTTCAGATCATGTCCGCTGCCATGAAGCATACTCCACAATCTTACACCCTCCTTCACGTACAAAGTGATTTCCTTCGGTCTGAGGGCAGGCCAGACTGGGCATTAAAACTTGTGAGAGAGGCTGTTAACTGTGCACCGAGTGAATTTGTTACTTGGGAGAAGCTCACCAAGCTATACATCGACACAAAAGACTACGAATCGGTATGCAGCTTTCTTGATTCCAGTCAATGTTACTGACTACCACAGGCGCTTTTGACGGTGAACTCGTGCCCCATGTTCACTTTCAATGGACGTGATGCTCACCGTGCTCTTGTACCTGCAAAGGTCCACTTGCCATTCCAGCGCCAGACCGGCGACATCCTCCCCGAAAAAACGAAAAGTGAAGATGATGCGGTTCGTGGGATTATTATATCGCTATTCGCATCTAATGTCTCTTCAGGCCGATCCTGCCCTCCTTCGCCTTCCTGCGCCTGGTCTTCGCGGAACGTGGGCGAGGGCCTATTCCTTGCTTACACGTCTTGTCTCTGATATAGGCTGGGACGAGTTGCTGAAGACGCGGAGTGTTGTGTTTGTGATGGAGGAAGAGTACCGGATGCAGAAGGCCCAGGCAGACATCCAAAAAGTGGCCATCAGCAACGGTGCACAATGTGTGAACAAAAATGTCGCAGTGATCCACGAGGATGGCTCTGTTACCGAGGGGAGTGCAACGCTCGCAGACGATGACGCGTCTACACGAGGGATGTCCAGCCCCCTCTCGGAATCAGAAAGCAGACCTGAACTTGAGAATGGGCTCAATGTTTCCGCCATCCAGATCATCCGTGTATCCTCAGAATATGATATGGAACGCGAGATTGCTCGTAATGGTATTGCGGAACAGGACGAGACAACAGAGTCGGCAAGTGTGCAAACCATGACACTCGAGAAGCCAGTACAAGCTGCCGCTGGGGAGGAGCCCGAGCCATCACAGCCATCAAACCCCAGTCAAGAACAAAACATCACCTTTGCAGTCGGTGCCATCGCTCACTACCACCAAAACAGTCGTTACTACTCTGCAGTCCTTCCCCCTCCAAACCCCGTCGTAGACAATGCACTTCCGCACATCACGATCCAGATGCCCGTCTACAAAGAGAGTCTCGCTACAGTGCTGTAAGTCCACTTTTCCTCATACATGCGTCTGCTAATGATGGTATAGCACCCCGTCTCTGACATCCCTCAAAACCGCGGTGCAGACCTACGCACGCCATGGCGGCACATCCAGCCTCTTCATCAACAACGACAGATTGCGCCTCCTCCCACCCGACCAAGCCAAAGAACGCATCGAGTGCTACGCAACCCACGGTATCGGCTGGATTGCAAGACCACGACACGGGCATGAAGGTCAGTCCCACCTCTCGCTTAAATTGATCAACGCTAACGCATACACAGGCTTCACACGCGCAGGCCGCTTCAAAAAGCATCCAACATGAACTACATCCTCGACGTCTCCCTCCGCCTCGAACGCATCCTCGAAGAGCTCCAATCACCCCACTCCTCCTACAACTTTAGCCACCCCGGGGCACCCTTTTCACAAAACAACCCGAACCCGAACCAAAGCACAGACAGCAACCTCTTCACGCCCCCCAACCCGCCTTTCCACCGTGCAAGCGTCAGCACCACGTTCAGCGCACAAACGGAGGGAGGGAGTATTGTTAGTGTGCCTGGGCAGTTGCTGGGGACGTATGGGGTGCAGTATATCGGGAGGAATGGAGATGATCAGGGATTTGTTGTGCCTTTCCTTGGTGGTGGGGGTGGTGGGGGAAGTATGCCGGGGACACCGAGACCGGGAAACCATCACCTGCAGCACACACTCCTGCCGCATACATCAATGATGCTGTACCCACGACGGTGTTCAGCCAATGAACCTTCTGGGTTCGGGCCGTTAGTAGGCACTGATTGCACCTGCCGAGCCCCCCGCCACGTTTGCAGACAGTGTGCCTAGCATCGCCTCCAGCCCTGTTTGCGCAGGACTCACAATCCCATTATACCTCTCACGGCAAGAATTCTAATGCTCTTCGGTGACCTTTCAATTGTTGTCGTTGTCGTTGTTGTCGTTGTAGTTGTCGTTGTCCTGTACTTCTTAATTTCCGTTTCTATTCTGATCCTTTGTACTATCAGTCCCTTCCTTGCATGACCTCGGGATTCCCATTGTTCATTGCTAAGTGATTTTTAGCAAAGTCTGTATCGCTACCATTCACGAACCTTCTTCTAGGCACCTAGTCAATTTTACAATAGATGTATACGCAGCCATCTGGTAAACTATTCTTTCCATGTAATAGCTTTGATTCTCCCTGCAGTGCTGGTGATTCCGATGCTCAGACATAATCCAGCATGACCCATTGCATTTGAGTCGGTTCAAATCGTCAATGCAGAAGAGCTTGAGGGTACACTCGCACATGGTGTCAGGAGTCCCACCATCCTGGTTGGAGAGGCTTTTCGGGACCTTTCCGAGTTGCACTTCATGGTTGAGCCCTCTGTTCTCCGGCACATATGAAGAGGTTTCCAATGCCATCGTGAGTTATAATAGGCTCGTTCTCAGTTGTTCTCGATAGCTAAGTGAGATCATATAGACCTGGAATTCCGCCAGTGAGGTACATAACGGTCTACGTGGCACAGCAAGTCGTTACTGATGACTATATCACAGAGAACTGCATCGATCCCATGATCCGCTCCCCAGGCCATTTGTACCGCTCGGTCTGCCCAACATCCCGCGATCAACGTCACCAAAGTGAATTTTTTCCCAGTTTCTCCTCAATGAACACGTTGACGAGTTCACAATGCATTTCCCCAGTCCCCGGTAAGCTTCACGTCAAATTTCATTTGGTATTTATTCAAATTTATTACTTCATTTCTCTCTTACAGCATGCATTCACATGGGAATCTCCCTTCGCTTATCCATAAGGGTTTTCCTAATCGCGGACGCGCACCACCCCCACCAATCCCCCATGCAACACGACCACCCCTATCACCTTATATGTCTCTACCACCACTACATCCTCCGCCCATGCCTGTTCCGCAATTTGTTTCAAACCCATCTAATATCCAACCATCACCCAGGAATAATCACACTCACGCTCATGCTCATTCGCACACTCAAGGTCAATCTCACAGACGCGGGAATCACCGACATTCTCATTCGATTCCTGCCATACTTCACACCATTCGTCGCACTACCTCGCAACAACTCTGTTTCGCGCCACTACCCACCCACCCTTCGTCCCATTCACTTCATCGCGCAAGCAGTTCGCAAAATCTGCACCGCTCACGTTCTTCACAAGTTACAACATCTACGTCCGCCAACACCTCACTCAGGTCCCTCCAGTAATGGTCAGTGACTGCGTGTAAACTCGGCAAATAGCGCACATAGGCCTATTTTTCCTCAGCAGCATGTGCAGCCACATTTTCACCAACAGGTCGTGCCTCATAACGCTCATGTTCATTTCCAATATTCGAAGTGCTCTGGACGGAGGAAAGCACTCTGCGTGAGTCAGGATTCAATAATAATTGAAAATCCGAATCGAATCCCTTTTTCAGATCGGAATTAACTATAAAGGTCAACGACGCGAACTTCGGGGCTGCATCAATAATGTAAACAACGTGAAGCGGTTTTTAACATGTACGTCGTTCTTGATCTGTTGTGTCATCGACCCTCATACCTTGCCCTAGCCAATTGGTGCTACAAAAACGGCGATATTGTAATGTTGGTCGATGGCACCAATAATCCGAGGCAAATGCCAGCAAGGCGAAACATCCTGGATGCAATGCGTTGGCTTGTGAAGGACGCCCATCCCCATGATGCGCTATTTTTCCATTGTACGTCATCTTTTTTCGAACCTTCGGGTATCATTTCCGAATATCTTCAATGATTGTCGTCTAGACTCGGGCCACGGGGGACAGGTCCCAGGTAAGGATGGGGATGAAGTTGATGGACTTGATGGAGGTAAGGAGTTATTCCTTTCTCTTTAGAACATCATTAGATTTCGTCATGCACAGTTATATACCCTGTCGACTACAAGAAGGCCGGAATAATTCTAGATGACATGAGGGCCTTTTGTTTTTAATCTGTTTATGCTCATAATTTTGATGCAGGACAATGCGCCGCATTATGGTACGCTTGTCGTTAGTCTTGTTCCCAACGTTCTAGGGCACATGAGAATGTAGCACAGCCACGTATGCGGAGTTTCAAGTCGGAGGCAAAAAACATGTTCGATTTGTATGTGTGAGTGCGCCCTAGAACGTCTGGTGCATTTCGTGTAGAAGGGGGTATGTCGTATCACGTGTACTATGAAACGCGCTCGTCATCGCGTTTGTTGATTTACCAATTCAAGCTGTCTTCGTTCCGCGTTGACCCCCTTTGGGTGTATTCTTCAACTGATGCCCCCTGTACATTCCAGAACAAACTTTGATCATGACTATACGAAGTTGCAAGATCCCTCAGAATTCTGCAAGAAGCACGCGACGGCGCTGTTAAGGCACGCAAGTACGATTCTGTTGCGACGCGTGCGATAATCGTTGGAGAATTTGAACAGCGGACAGGAGGCAAGGTTCCCTATTCATGGCAGCTAGACGTGTCCGAGGCACTTCTGTTAGGTCTCGACTGTTCAGTCATTGCTGGTATCGGCGCCGGCAAAACAATGCCTTTCGTGCTCCCATTACTTGCACAACCAAACAAACACGTACTCATCATATCCCCGCTCAATGCTCTTGAGGCAGACCAGGCCGAAAAATTTCGAGACGTGAATCTTACGGCTGTAGCAGTGAATGGCAACTCGTACAATCAACATCTACATCAAGTATGGTATCATGACTTATTGCTTTGACTGCCCTAACTTGAAATTAGCAACTCGAACTGCGAAAGCATCAGGTGATCATCACCTCACCTGAGATGTGCTTGAATCATGACAAGTTCAGGGGATTGATTAGTTCCCCAAGCTTCGCTGGTCACATAGCTGCCATCGTGATCGACGAAGCGCACTGCATCTCTCAGTGGGGTGAGAAATTCCGTGAGGAGTATGCGAAGCTGGGGACCTTACGAGCATTTGTACCAAGCCACATCCCCGTCCTCGTCGCCTCTGCAACCCTTCCACCATCTGTCCTTGTAGAGGTACGTGCAGCCATGCACATCGATCCTTTGATGTCCTACCACGTCAACCTCGGAATCGACCGCCTGAATATAGCCTGGGAGGTCCGACACATGAAAGCTGGAAAGATTGTACTTCGAGCGCCAACTTTTTGCGTCTAGTTTGCTCTAGTTGTATGGGAGCCTGTGGCTCAGGTTCTTCATCAGACAATGTAGCCTCAGTATCACTAGGTTTGTGTAATGAGAGACATCCAGGGCAGGTGCAAGTGTTTTCGCAGTCATCCTCATCTTCCAATGACTCCAACTCAGGATAGAAGAGATCTTCGAAGTCATCCATTGAGGTGGTAAGTAAAGTACCGGTACGGTAACTACTCCGGGCCGGCTATGATCTACCCCCTTCTCTACGAAATGCACCAGATCCTAGGCAGGTCTGTTGCATGTATGTTTTTTGCCTCCGATTTTCAATCTCCGCCTGCCTAGGATCTGGAGCCGAGATTTAGTGTTGTTTACGATAGGAGA
>JABBWA010000140.1:0-127051 GCA_016628065.1 Suillus lakei
ATCCAAAGGCCATGGACATATATGAGGTCCAACTATGCAGAGGTATGTGGCCATATTTCATAATTTTTATCACTCACTCCCGGCTAGCACCAACATGAAAGGAACAGGAACTGCAGTTGCTAGAGGCGAATGGTCGGCGTGTTGGCCCAGCACGACTGCGAGGTGCAGCAACATGGCTGGCTGAGGGCCTTTCAATTGAGGAAGCACAGCTGACACCCCAGATGGATCTTAGGAGATTGGGGCGGCATCCCACCGAAAGCCAGTGGTTGGATATTGCTCGCCGGTGGGAGAGACTCCAGGGAGACATTGATCAGTGGTTGGCACAGGGTCTGAGGTTCCTCGACGACAGGATAGGGGACGGCAACATCCAGGTGATGGAGAATGAACCATTCATGCTTGAGGAAGACCAAATGGATGAGACAGCAGAAGAATTCAGACTATTCGAGCCAGAAAAGATGGTTCTGCCCATGCCATCCATCCTTGGCCCAGAATGGTGCACTGAACTTGGCGCCGACAATATGATTCAGCATGAACTGGCACTTCAGGAGGGACAGGCCAATGATGCCCTTCACAACATCAGAGTGCACCTGGCAGACAAAGCTGTTATCTTTTGTACCACCGTCAGAACAGCGAAGTCCCAAGCCATGTCCACCAGAGCTTGCACTCAAGTGCATTCAGTGGACAGGGCAGTAAGCATCAATGCAAGCATTTACTCCAAGTGCCGGACACAGCTGGCCAACCTCGGTGCTGACGACAAATTCCTGGAAAGATATCACCCCCTGTTAAAGGAGCATCTCAAGGTTAGCATGGCAGTAGCTGATCCAAACACAAGAGGACAGAGAAACAACACATTGGCCTGGTTCTGGTCAATGGATGTGGAGGGGGATTCTCGTAACAGTGACTGGCTGAATGAATGTGAGTTAATTATGCTGGTTGGGTGCGTGGCGCTGACATTGCACAGTTTACCATGTGCACTGGCTTCATGCCAAGGCATTAAAAGACCGGTGGGAGGAAGAGCACCTCCTAGTGCAGCATGAGATGAATTGGACATGTGATTTTTTCATGCATAAGGCAGAGGAGTGGATACAGCTGGGCACCCTGACAAAGGACAAGGTTGGACACCTTGCCTATGCGGTGTGGCAGTGCAAGATGTATCAATGTTTGTGTCAGGATGCCATGGATGCATTCAACAAGGCAAGGGATCCTGACAACAGAAGGGAGATGTTGCCCGAGGTAGAATAGCTGTAGAATAGCTACTACTGTGAATGTATGATCTTGTGCTATCCAACACCATACTGACCGCCGCCGCACTGACCGCCACCATACAGACCGCCGCCACAGTGTCTACTGGCATTGTATGTTTGCAACCTCATTCCTTATACCGCACTACCTTAGGTCTGGCACTGGCCTTGTTTAATTCCATCCCCGTTGTCATTTTGCATTGGGGGCACTAGTACAATTACAACTACATACTAACTAAATTCATCCTCCCTCTTCAAGTACCTCACCAGCTGCTCTGTTGCAGCGATGGCGGTGCATACATCCTGGCCCAATGCAGTCTCCATCCTCAACAATGATGCTGTGACCAGCCGCACCTTAACAACCTTGTTCTCTAACAATTCAACAATATGGTCTCCCTCTTGCTTCACACCGGCATGGATGGTGGCCAACTGCTGGGTGACTGGTGTGGACCTTACATCCACATATGTGGCCGGCATCACAAGCAACTGGCCCTCTGGCTGCAATGCATGAAATGTCAGATTATGTGAGGATGAGGAGAACCAGAGGTTTCTGGAAAGGGGTGGACTGATCCCCATGCCTTGGCAAATGTTCACCCAAGGTGAAATAAATGCCTGTTGAGTCAGTGAGCAGTCTATATATGTGAGTGTCCAGCGAAAGAACTTACATCTCCTTCCCACATCAGATACTTTATCACAATGTATCGTACTTTGGATGATGTGACAAGCTTGGTCGTCCCAAGTGTCATCCAGATGGCCAGCAATTGGGATGCTGTGAACTCGAAAATATTGGCCACATCAGTGAGACCCATGATCCTTTCAGTGTGCGGGTAATGTGCGGTGGATGAAGAGTGTGACATGGTGAATATGATGATTGATTGTAATCTGAAGTCCCATATATGTTCGATGAAATTGGAGTTTGAACATTTGTGGACGATTTTCTGAACTTGGAAATTGTTTCAGATGCTTGGAGCCATCCCTCCTTTTCATAATGTGCAGTGTTACTGTACAGATATACAATGTATAGTAGTTTAAACATTTAAATGATAGTGAGGTTGCCAGACCACAGCATCATCTTTGTCGGTGCAGGCATTAGTGTGCGGCGGCATCAATATGGTGGCATCAATGCATTGGCAACACCCTGCCTGGGGTCCAATGCTCATTCCATGTTTTGTGATCCCTCCATAATGTACATAATGTTACCGTTCAGACTTACAATGGCATAGTTTAAATATTTAAATGTTAGTGAGGTTCATACAAAGGTTGCAGGACCAGATGGCAGTGTTATCAATGCTGGTGCTACATGTCATGGTGTCATCGGTACCGGCACTGCATGTCACAGTGCCCAATGATATTGGTCCTACTCCAGGGCCATGCAGCATCAACTTGCTGGCTGAGATAATTCTACATGTTCATTGACATTCTGCACTGGTCATGCATCTCAGTTGCTCATTTTGCCATAACAAAGGAAGCTGTTATGTCACTGACAGCTAGTGGATGGACCCACTATTGAACAATGTGATCAATAAGGAATTATAGATTACATAAGCAGCAACCACAGGTCCAAAAGTCCACGTCACTTGTACTTAAATTCAATCACATCCTCGCTGCTCATTCATACACTTCATCACATCCACTGAATTTTAACAATGCCTTCTGGATTTGACACTGTTACTGCTCAGGCCAATGCCACCTTCTGCCAGGCAGCCAACACAGTTGAGCACATGCTCGGCCAAGCACTGCAGCTGGATGCTGCTCACCCCAAGCACATCACCATTGCACAGGATATGGCAAGGGCTTTGGTAAGTTTTTATCTTTTTAAATTAACATTGCCGACTGATTTGCTAACATATATGTAGCATTATGTTTTTTCACACTACTCCTTGAAGGCAAGGTCTGTGCCACCCATGGTGCTCTCTGCAGGGGCGGAGTTACAAGAGCACCTGGACCCTAGCTTTTCCAAGGTAGTCTCCATGCCGGTCTGGACTAATGTCTGTCCAGACAATCCCCACTGCAAGAACAGCCTGCTATACCCACTCACTATTGGGTATGGCCAACTGGCAACTCCTGCAAATGCCACCGACCCTTCTGCCGCACCTGCCACCGGCCCTTCTGCCAAGGCCAGAGGCAAGCAGAAAGTGGCCCCTGATGAGGAACCTGAAGAAGACTGTGGCCACCGACTGGAGCACGGCAAGTGTTCCCGTCCCCACACCATGAGCACCAGCGCCACTCCCAAGGCCAAGCGCCCACACATGAAATCCAAGTCCAAGGCCATCATCACTAGTGATGATGACTTGGAATTGGACAATGCAGTGGTGGTGGCACCTCAGTCAACTCCAGCACCAGCAAAGGTGTGTTTCTTTTCTTTTCTTTACCTTTTCTGACCTCCCACCAGCCTCTCAAAGGTGTCCTCAAGAGGACAAGGGAAAGTGTTCCCAACCCTGTCTCAGAGAAGGGACCCAGCTACCTGGACCTCATACTTCACAACATGATTATCCAATTTGAAGAAAATCAAGCTCTTACAGAAACAACTGGCTCAGTGGCATGGTCCCATCAGGAGGACAATAATAACATTCATGCAGCAAATGAAGGACCTGATGGGGATGGGCAAGTAGGTGATAGGTTGTATGAGGGGACTCCAGGTCATGCACGTTGTGAGAGATTGAAGGATCTTTTACTTGACAGTCCTCACTCCAAAGCAGTACGCAGAGAAGGCTAACAATAGTTGCAAGAACACCAGGACATCATTGTATAGTAAGGTACCACAACAGAGTATGAGTTACATATGAGTGACATAGAGAGCAGCATGAAAACAAGCATAAAACAAGAACAAAAGAGATATTGCAAGCATCACACTCAAGCCTGAGACCCAGACCCAGACCCAGACCCAGACCCAGAACTAGTCAGACGCGCAAACTCAATCTTGAGGTGCATGGTTGCAGCCTCCTCCACATGCACTTGCGCTAATGCCACATGCATTTTCATCTCTGCTTCACGAAGACAAATCTCGGACTCCTTGGCCTCCAGGGCACATTGATGCACAGTAGCAGCTTCGGCGAAAGTATCTGCACGTTTGGCTTGAAGAAATTTGTGTTCGTTGACTTGGCATGCGAAATTGTACTTGGCCATGTAGCGCTCGTTCTTGAGTTCATCCCAAGTGACACGGTCCAACTGCGCACTCTCAATCTCGTCAGAGAGTGTGTCAACCTGACTCTGAAAGTCAGACCGCTGCTTCTTCCCCTGCCTCGTTTTTCCCGCGGATGCTGACATGGAATTAGCTGGTGACATCATTGACGTTGATGCAGGTGCTGACGATGCCAACGCAGGCTTCGAGCGCTGTAGGAAACATTCTGGCTGCAGCCCTGCAGAGGCCTATTGTACGGAGTATGTCGAAAGCCCAGTTGTCCGGACATCAGTACAGTCATTCCCAGTCATCTCCGACGAAACCCGCTCAAACCCGAAGCTTTCCCGCGCTCTCCGAGCCTCGGACCCGCCGGACATCACCGGAGATGCACCGGACCCGCTCGCATACCTTCGGATACCCGTCCGTCCTATGTCCTGTCCGTTCCGTCTAACCCCACTGGTGCATAGTAGCTTGTTTCCCATGGCTGATGCAGTAGGCAGCATTATTACCTGTGTTCCCACAAGTCCGCAGTGCCTCATGTCGGTTTACATACCTCCGGACCCGATGTTTTCCTATTTTTCTATATTCCGGATTTCTATGTAGCTAGTTATATAGGACTGGTAGTACGACCAAGCACTCTTTACTTTACTGTAGGTGGGACTTCCCATCTACTTGGTCACATACCTGTCCTTACCTGTTACCTGGCTGAATATACCTGGTTCTCACCTGTTACGCACCCGCTTCGGACCCGCAACCCTTGTCATTCGTTTTCCCTGACTTTCCCTTGTTTCCGGACATAGTCCGACGCTTTCCGAACCCGTTCCCTTGCTATTACCCATAACCCGACGACCCGAAGCTCCGGACCCGCTTTTCCCGCGCCTCGGACTTGGTATTATACCTTCGGACCCGACGTTTTGACCTCCGGACTTGGTCCGCATACCTTCGGACTTGTTTCCTTACCTTTCCGTGACCTCAGACACTAACTATCAGACTTATATCAGTAGCAGACCCCTTTAGGGTCGAACGTTCTTGCCTTGCAAGTGAAGCAGCAGGTATAGCATTTGACCTAACATTATATCCGCCTACTGCGGAGTTGTTTCCCACAGCGCGAAGAGCCTGAAGAGCAGTGAGAGGACACTTTGACCGACCCCGTGCTAGGGCACCATTGCGGATCGGACATCCCAAAGGATGCACAACTGTCCCGGTGAGACGTCTGCAATGTGCACAGCAGCATGAATTTGGATTGTTGAGATTGAGGTGGAGGAGTAATGGGGGGCGAAGGGGAGGACAGAGGAGCTGGATGTTTGGATGCAGCGTGTGCAGACCTTGGTGGACTGTCAAGAATAATAGTGTGAGGTCGTCGCAGTAATCACGTCGCAGGGGGGGGAGTCAGCTTCAGTAGATCTTTGAATGAAAGTCCATGTCATTGTCGTCATCAAGAAGCGAGTTGGGGTTGTTGCGAGAGCGTGTGGGGGGCGTGCCAGACTGGTGGTGATGTGGGTACTGGCTATGAGGGGCATGGCCAAATGCATATTGACTGCTGTGGGGCTGAGGGCCAGAGGGCGGGTGAGGTTGAGGGTAAGAGGGCGGGTAAGGCTGAGGGCCGGAGGACAGGTAAGGCTGAGAAGCTGAGGGGGGAAGCTGAGGAGAGTATGGCTGAGCACCAGCAGGAGAGGGCCAGAGGATGGGTAAGGCTGAGAAGCTGAGGGGGGAAGCTGAGGAGAGTATGGCTGAGCACCAGCAGGAGGAAGCTGAGGAGAGAAAGGCTGGGCGCTAAACTGAGTGCTCCCAGAGCCCAGACTGTTGGAATACGAGCTGCCGGCGGTACGTGAGATGGAGAAATATTTTGCTGCATGGTCTACTCCTGGGTGTGACGAGACTGTCTTGAGGGATATTGCTGGATTCCCCCCCATGACGTCAATGAGTTCATCATACCAGGGGAATTCCTTCAAAATTTGTGCTGTGAATTTAATCAGTCAGGCTATGATAGATGTAATTTTTTGAAAAAAATGCACCATGCAAATTCTGCGCTTCATCCTCTGGCATGATACCAGCGCTGGTTGAGTGTACTTGTCATAGGACTTGCAATACTTTCTTCTGAGTCTGTGAAACAAATATTAGTACACTTTGAGGAACAGAGTCAGAACAACGTACCCATTGATGTGACTATTCATTGAGTCTTGAAATTTGTCGGGCTTGTCCACGTAATGCTTCACATACTCAGCATCATTCTGGAACACATACTTTGCGATAACAGCGCAGACTGAAAGTTTATCTTTGCCCGAGGGGCAGTTGCTATCATTTTGCAGTCATTTTGCATCAGAGGAAAATAGGATCCGGCAGTCAGCTGGGTGGTCACGGAGGTGGTCGATGACTTTCTGGGTGCAGAAAGGTGCAGATAGCCATTGTATCTGTAATTTGGGGTGATCTGACCCTCCTCCCACAGCAGGATGCCATGTGCCTCTACTCTTGCTACCCCTCCCACGAGTGACCAGCCCCTGTATTTGATCCATGGCATTTTTGCCCCTTGGAAAGGGTGTCTGTAAAGCTTTCAGTCGCGCAGAGCAATGTCGAGGTGGTGGTTGAATGACAGGTATAACTTTCGAAGTCCGCTAGGGTGCCAAAGTCTGCCGCATGTCAGGTGCGTGGCAAGCCCCGAGTTTGGTGAGCTTCTTACCGAGCTTTACTGAGCTTAGCGAGAATTCTGAATCTTACTTTGAGTACCATTAGTAGCAACCGACCCCCTGTGATGCATTACAGGGGGTAAATTCACCTGGGTTTCCCAATAGGTAAGCCTTATAAGGCTGGATGATTACGTGTCTCATCCGGCCTTATTTGGCTTAACAGTGATGTTTCCTCAACACCAGCAATAAATGTTGCCCCAAATCATTGGGGTACTTAGAGTATTTCTATGCCCGCCTACTGCTGCTGGTACCTTACTGTCGGTAACGCTGGCCCGTTGTTAGTAATACCGAGTGCCCTTTACCTCCCGACGTCTATGGCAGGTTCCCATGCACTTCTCCTCCTGCCACCAACATGTATGGTGTCATCCAGCCACTCCTGCCCTTTATCTACCTCCCTGCCTACTACACCCATGGCCCCTGGCTCCCAGGTGGCCTGCACGCATCTCCACTATGCAGCACAGGCATGTTCCGTCGTCTGTGCCCACCCTCTGCTGCATCTATGACGCCCTCCAGCTCCAGCCTTTCCCTTTGCCAACCTTCCAAGCTGCCTACACCTAACACTCCTCTGGCTCACAGCTCATGCCCACCATACAGTGCAGGTGCCTACAATCGCCTCCTACACCTAGCGCTCCTCCGGCTTGCAGCTGATTCCCACTGCACAGCACAGGTACCTACAATCGCCCATGTCCAGTCCCAACCTTGTGCTTACCATGTGCCCTTCTTCCTTCCTCATGGCCTCAATGTGATGGCTGATTCTTAAGCCCACAGACTCTCCACTGTCGTCCAGCTCCACTGTCATCCAGCACATTCTCTTGTGCAACATTGCTTTGACTCTCTGCCCAGTTAGCAGGTTTTTTTAACATCCGTGAGTAGTTGTTTGCCTACAGTGTTTTCTGGCACTCAAGCTATGTAATGGACTGTACAGTCTTCAGTCCTCAATGTCTTGTTTGCAGTCTGCGAAAATTAGCAGTCTTTCCAAATCAACCATCACCCATAATTTCAGATGCAGCCATCACACATCTCAGGTCCTCTCTGCTGGCGGTCAAAAAAAATCGCATGAATACTGCTGATGCTAAGCATCAATCTGCGCTGCAGGGTACGTCTGCATCAACTTTCCTTCAATTAAATATAATGTGGTCCTTCAGAACTACCAGCTATTGATCACAAAAATGTCGAGAGCATGATCATAGATCATGGTATCATGATTGATAACCTCGTATATGAGCCTGCCCCAGGTGATGAAGGCCTTGACCTTAGCCATGAAGGTGGAGAATATGAAGCATTCAAAGGGCTGTCTTGCACAATGGCAGACTTGTCAGGATTGTAGGTCGAAATTTCTTTTCATCTATTCACGCTTATTATTGTACTGTCAGCCACTACGTGGACCCCAGAACTCAACGTGATCGTGTTGAGCTCCATACCAACGAGTGGGACATGCAAATGGACTGGCTTGTTGATGCTTATCTAGATTATCAGTCCCGCAATTCTGGGGATGGCATGCCTCTGTTGGTGCCTGTGGGACCTGACAACATTCCTCCTCTCAACAATTTCTGTCCTGGGCTCAGCAACATTGAGCTTGTCGATACCTTTTGTACATGCTTGCTATTGCGGTAACTTATATGCACTCAATTTTGAATTGTAGTTCGATGCCAAACATCTTTCGAAAGCTTGCCATACCATAAGTACCCAAATGAGACCCTTATTTACAATGGGTTTCTTGGGTGTTCCCCTTTGTATCCCAATGTTGCCATTGCCTTACATACTCTCACAGCCTACTGGCAGGCTCACCAAAGTTGCCCTCAGTTCAGCCTTCAAGCGCATTGCAAAATGCTGTGCTACCTGCATGATGTAAGTTGTTGTTTCACTTAATTTATTTGTTGATTGTACTCACTGCTTTTCAGATGCCGTATCGACCCTATCTGCACTCTCAATTTTCGGCAGCTTATGATGCATACCTGGAAATCCTCTACCGTGTCGATTGATTGCTAAAGCAGGAACTCAAACATGACACTCCAAACTGGCGGCTCCTAAATGCCTGCCCACCATGTACCTACAAATTAGTGGATGAACCAGCACTTGATTTTGATTGGTTTGCCACCATCGACGGCAACAACAGTCTCAAGTGGTGGGGGTCTTCAATCTGTAATTCTATCGCTCATGATGACCCTCGGAGGCTGAGGACCAACTACTGGATTAGTCACGACATTGTGGACAAGTTCAAAGATGAAGTCAAGTCGAGAACTGTAGGTTGTCTTTGCTGCTAGTAGTATACAAAATAATGTCTAACTAGGCACTGGATAACAATAACAATCCTGATGACTGGGAGGACATACACAAGGATGGAGAAGTGCCTGGCAAGATTCCTTTCAACTGTACAGCCCATTGGCGGCACGCTGGACCCGAGCAATGCAAGAAAATGTTTGCTGTGTTTGAAGAATCCGGAGTTTTTGTTGCTGCATGCCGTCACTGGTTTGTCGTGGTAGTCTGTGATATGATTCAAAGTGGGGAATTGTAAGCTCTGAAGCCCGCGGTGCCACATACAGGAACTAACTATCATTTCATTTGTCTAGAGCGAAGTATGCGCTTGCCACAGTTGATCACCTCATGACCATATACGGGAAAAATGAAGCCTGTGCCTATGATATCGGCTGTGCATTTTCGAAGACATTGAGCACGAGCTCCTTGGGTCCACGTGCACAATTGCTTGCCTTACGCATGATGGTTGGTGCATTCCATGGACATGCACATAACCGCAAGTGTCAACTCGACTGGCATCCAATGTTCATAACTGGGACTGGCCACACTGAAGGTGAAGGCTGCGAGCACATCTTGTCATCATCAAATGAGCTCACACGGAGTACATGTCATGCCAGTGCTTTCCATCGGCATCAATCGATCGAGGAACACTTCACATTCTGGGACACTGACAAATATGCCGCCTTCGGTAAACTTTTTTTTTCATTTGTGAGATTGTATTTTGATTCTAACTCTACTAGGTAACTTTTTGCACAACCACTACCGAGAAGCAACTCACATCATTCAAACCTTGGAAGCTGAGCTCTCCATCATCAAATCCGAGTTAAACCTCAATGATGAAGACATTGTGAAGTTTTATAACGATGAAAAATTGTATCTCGACGCACTGAAGCAGCCGCCAATCCGAGACCACCTCTGTATTCAATACATTGAGGTCCTTGATGACTTGGAAATACGCCGGTAAGCACTGCCTTATGGATTTCTACTTTGCTAAATCTATTTAAATTCAAGGGAAGAATGGAATGCTGCTCGATCCACGGCCAATAATGCACTCACGACTGTTGGAGCTGGTAATTTTGCAGAGATCAGCGCTGCCCTTATGCAAGCTTGAATCTGCATTGACACTGCTTATGCCAAGATACAGAACATGGAAGCTTTGGTGGCGCACATGGAGATCCAACTCAGTATTGAGGAATGCTGGGCTATTGTGAGTGCTGACTATCTGCAATTCAAAGAAGAAGCTACATTGGGAAAGTATCGTGCAGCACTCAATGAGCCAGAACACCTCGTGGTCATGAGGCCTTTCGAGCTCTCAAAGCTCTCGTTGTCCGGCACAGGTAGCACACATCTCGCTTATTTTTTCTGATGTTCATGGTCTTTTTAGGTTATAAACTGCGCCAGCAAATCAGAAAGGCGCTGCAGCGCCATTCAGAGGCAATCTGTAATGCAATCAACTGGTATAATACGCAGGCTGCTGCACTTAACCCACCATGTCTGAAATTGTCTTGGAAAGACATAGCGGAGTATAGCTTTTTGGGGGAATTTGACTTGCTGCGCTATTCACACACTGATATTCGAGAAGCAGACTGGACAAAACCTGCTTACCATGAAGCCACCACAAAGCATTTCAAGTTGCTGCATGCACGAGAAGAGGTGTCCCATCTCAACTTAGAAATTCATCACTTATGCACCTTTATTCATGACAAGGAAACTGATACATTAAAAGTCATTGAAGACCTCCAATCATCCAACCCACTCCTTGCATCTGAGCTGTGGCGACAATGGCAAAGCCACTCAGCAATCAACACCTTTCACATCTTCCGGCTCAATCAGATCGAGGCCATTTCAGGATTCTCGGTGTTGATCTTCGTTGCCGGTCTGTTGAAACCTTCAACAAAAACAACAAAACCAGACAATGCTACTTGTCAGCAGTCCTTGTGCTTCGAAGCACTGTGTTCAGTAGTTGTTCAAAATAGGGTGGGCTGACCCTGATAGTGCTCCAAACACTTCGAGTTGTTGAAGAGTTTGGGTTTGTGGGAGTTGGAGGGTGAAGAAAGCAAAGTACTGCACACTGGCAGCAGACTGGAATGGATAGACTGGGCTGGACTGGAATAAATGTAAAGCAGAGTGACAAAGTTCCAGGTGAACAATGTCAGGAATGATGACAGAGGACTGTAAAATGCGAAGCCTATCTGAGGCTTCAGAGGAGAATGGACATGGAATGGTGAACTGAAGGAGTTTATTTCTCTGTAGCTAAAGTACAGGGTTTATATAGAGTAGAGTACCTGCATACGTCTGTGTATGCAAAGCAACACTCCAGGCAATGAGTAGGGCAATGAAGAGGGCAATGAAAGGGGGGAATGGAATGAATGTGCTGCGCTTCAGGGGTAATGACTGAAAAATAGAACAAATCCTATGCAGAATGAGTCATAAAATGGAGAATGAGTCATAGGGATAAAGAATGAGTCAGAGAATGAAAAAGTGATGATAAAGCAGGGCTGTGACCATTACAAACCATGACTCATGACCTGAGTCACCATGACCAATTGCTATGCAAGCATGACAAAGTGCTGTGCGGTGATGATGCAAGAGCTGTGACGCAGCAATGACGCAGCATATGGGCAGTGGAGAATGGAATGGAGTGATGATGCTATGATGCCATGATGATGTGATGATCCAAATGCTCTGCTGCAGAGATGCCATGTGGTTGTTGGTGCAGAATGTCGACATGCAGGGATCATGGGATATACACAGTCTGTAAGACGCTTCCCCAGCATGATAAAGGGATTGGTCATCTGCATAGGGACTTGGTTGTTTGCAATCTCTGGTGAGCATTAGGATGGAATGGCATGATGTCCACAGTGATCATGAAGGTGAGGTGCGAGTGGATAATGGTTTGAATGGTTCGACGAATATAAGCCGCTGAAGAGGATTGGAAATGGTAGGGTGATGAGGACAGGTTGAATAAAGATGTGGTTTTCGACGTATTGGTGCAATTTGGCATGGTCTGGCTGATGCTGAGGTTGTCTGAGAGTGTAGTGGGTGAAGATGGGAGAGCATTGGAAGCGTGTGAATGGGGGAAAGGTGAATAAACCTCATTGAATGCAAAATGCCGTAAAAATGCGGGATGCCGTAATACTGTTGAAAATCGCTGAAAAATCGAAAAATTAAAGGAAAGGAAGGGAAACAAATGAAAAGGTGAGTAAGGAATGATATGGGAAATGAAGATATAAATAAAAAAACCATGTTCTCACTACCAAACACGTTTGGTGTGTGACACCGCCCAATGGCGTCATTCCAGAGGGAGCTCTCCTCTGCATCCAAGATTCAGTCAGCATCAGTTTCGGCTGCCATTCGTACAGGTGCCACTCAAGCCCTTGCGACTAGTGAAGCTCCCAGTCCTCATACTCAAGTCACAGCTGCCGCTCAAGCCCTTGCAACTAGTGAAGCTTCCAGTCCTCATACTCAAGTCCGTTGCCATCGCCCTGCAGATGCATTCCTCATTAAGAAGAAGGATGTGGCACTGGAACAGACATTATGTCAAGTTCAGGTCACTGAAACAGCCAAGGCCCTTAATTCGGGCCCGCCACTAATGAGTATTGGAGCCCACACTGATGCTATCATTGATTGCTTCAAGCTGGGGGATGAAATTATTCCAACCCTATGCCACTTAATTTCCACTGTCTGTAGTAGCCGCTGGGAGGAAAATTTGAGGTCTCCGAAATGGAAGCTCGACTATGAGCAGGCATCTAAACTAACTGGGGCACTTCAGGCAGATCTCCAGGTCATTACTCCAGTCATTCTCAGGGTAAGCAAAGTTTGGAATATTTCACTACTTTTGAATTAATTTCCAAGGACAGAACCCTTCCTCCATTTGGAAGGTCTTCAGGATTGTGGTGCTACTCATTATCATGCTGGCAACTTTTTGCACATTTTATATTTTCTATCTTGTTTTCATCATGTAATTTCTTGGATTGTTGCTGGTGCTTAGCACACAAGCTCATTATGGCACCACCTACTACTCAATCTAGTACATATTGTGTTTCTACAATGATCTGGTGTGATTTCGCTACCCATGTCTTATAAAGAGGTGCTGATTTTTATCTCTCATTTCCTAGGCTATCATGATTGTCCATTCTACACCATGAGAGTCCTCAAGGTGCAGCCAGGGACTTGCTTGAAACCACACCAAGATACGCCTTAGCAAAGAGGCACGTGCCGAAATTACACAATGACAGCATGAAGCTCACAGTCACTTCAAGCAAGCTCTTGATGATGCATGGCAGGCTGTGGATGACACTGCAGTCAAGCTTGCTGCAGACCATGAAAAGAGTATCCGTCGAGTGCAGAACGATTTGCATATGGGACACTCACTCCTGCGATCTAAGCACTCGAAGGTGAGCGCCTGGAACACCTTCATTTGGAAGAAGCGCCAAGATGGCGACAAAGAGAATGGTAAGCCCCCCTTCTGTGTTTGACATATTTAATTAATTGATTAAAATTTCCCTCAAGGTGCAAGTGGCAAAGATGTGCTTGAAGGCATCGTGAAGGACTACAAAGATGAGTACTATAGCCTCACCAATGAGGAGAAGTCAAGTCTCATCGCAGAGTATGAGGAACGCAAGGTTATGAAGACCACCGGTCATCGCATCTCCACAAAGTCCAAAATAAATGATGTCACCTGGTCTCTGAAGGCTGTCGAGAATGAGGTAGTTCCACCATTCATATGTTGGATCTTATAGCTGCTAAACCCTCCCCCTTTTACTAGCTCGATAACTCGCGCTCTCATACTGGAGTGGAGACCATCTTGTACATGACCCAGGGGACAACAGATCTTCCCCTGCGTGGTGTTACGTTTGTGACCAAGGGCGTGCACAATTTCATGGAGTCTGTTATAGGTATAGATAATCAAGACTTCGTCAGTAAGATGGAAGGATTTGCTATACAGGGCATGAAAGGTTCGTGTTAGTACTAGTCCTATTTTTCCCATTTGTCTCTGTTAACGACAATCTGTAGAGAAAGTTACCGGAAACCCCAAAGCCACAATGCAATGGACACACTTTTTTCGCAACATTGTGAAGCGTTACTCGGTTGTCATCGAGGGCTGGCCAGAGCAAATCCCATTTGTCAACCTCAGCACTGCCTCAAGCTCCCTCACTGACCTCAAGATGCTTCTGCGGAAGTGGCGCTCAGGGCTCATTAGCTGGAAGCACATCACACCAGAACAGCTCGAGGACATGGAGAAAGATAGGGACGAGGACCTTGAAAACGGCACTATTGTGGAGAAGCGCTGGCGTGTTCACTCTGACAAGGGCAAGAAGAGATGCCGTGATTCTGACAACAATGCTCGGTGTCGTAAGAAGATGCACAAGAGTGCCAAAACTGTTCCGAGTGATAGCGAGGAAGATGCCACTGATGCCCCACCGTCTATCCCCATCAACAACAGCAATCTGCGTTCAACTTCACTTGTCCCCAATGCCCCACTGTCTATCCCTATTGACAACAGCCTGTATTCGACTTCGCTCGTCCCCAATGCCCCACCGTCTATCCCCATTGACAACAGCCTGCATTTGACTTCAACTTCACTCATCCCCAATGCCCCACTGTCTATCCCTATCGACAACAACATTCCACCCATACCTCCTACTCCACTCCTCACTCCCAACACCGAATCTGTCCCTGTTTTTGCTCCCTGATCACGATGTGGATATTAGCATGCTAGAATTCCCTCAAGGTTTTGACGAGTTCTTAGCACAATTTGACATGTCCGTTCCATCTGCCTGATTAAAATGTTCCCTTCACATACACTTTTTGTTAGTTGACCTTGCCTTACACTCATGCCCCTTTACTTCCAAAGCTCATTTATTTTCAAGTTTAATACAGTATAGAGAATAGTGGTGGAGCCGAAAGAGGTGCTGAAAATGGGGGGGAAATGTTAATACAGTATACAGAACAACTAAGTGGTTTATAGTTTGTCCTTTGAATGACAGCACTGTCCCAGTTCTACAACGCATCGTCATTGACAGAGTGCACCTCGTAATGACGGCCCCATCCCAGAAGGCATTGTAATCTACAGAGCGCACAAGTTCATTGGTGCTAGACGACAGTGGAGAGTCTGTGGGCTTAAGAATCAGCCACCATGTTGAGGCCATGAGGAAGGAAGAAGGGCACGTGGTAAGCACAAGGTTGGGACTGGACATGGGCAATTGTAGGTACCTGCACTGTGCAGCAGGAATCAGCTGCAAGCCGGAGGAGCGCTAGGTGTAGGAGGCGATTGTAGGCACCTGCACTGTAGGTTGGCATGAGCTGTGAGCCGGAGGAGCGTTAGGTGTAGGCAGCTTGGAAGGTTGGCAAAGGGAAAGGCTGGAGCTGGAGGGCGTCGTAGCTTGGAAGGTGGGCAAAGGGAAAGGCTGGAGCTGGAGGGCATCATAGATGCAGCAGAGGGTGGGCACAGACAACGGAACGTGCCTGTGCTGTGTAGTGGAGATGTGTGCAGGCCACCTGGGAGCCAGGGGCCATGGGTGTAGTAGGCAGGGAGGTAGATAAAGGGCGGGAGCAGCTGGATGACGCCATACATGTTGGTGGCAGGAGGAGAAGTGCGTGGGAACCCGCCATAGACGTCGGGAGGTAAAGGGCGCTCGGTATTACTAACAACGGGCCCGATATAGCAGGCGTTGCCGACGGTAAGGTACCAGCAGCAGTAGGCGGGCATCGAAATACTCTAAGTACCCCAATGATTTGGGGCAACATTTATTGCTGGTGTTGAGGAAACGTCACTGTTAAGCCAAATAAGGCCGGATGAGACACGTAATCATCCAGCCTTATAAGGCTTACCTATTGGGAAACCCAGGTGTACAGTACATCATGCTGATTACAATATTTACATGGCTTCCCTTCAGAATAAACGATGATCAATCTGTCAATTATTCTCCATGGTCGAGAAACCAACATCCACGCTAGCCCTCATGCGATCGCCATAACGAATCGTCAAGAAAATGATCCTGCGAAAGAAATTTTGAAGCAGTGCGATATCAGTATCCCCGATCTTGCAATCAAAAAGGACCCTCACCCTTGTCCAATGAGCGCAAGCATAGTAGCGATGATGTCCGTCCATGCAACGCCTATGCGCTCAATTGATGGAATGACAAGAGCAGTTGCAGCAGATATGATGAGTGACCTGCTCGCCCTGACAAGTAAATGAATGAGTTCAAGTTTGATAGTCGTGCGATATCATGGGGACTGACAGGTTAGCAGCTGTGGCCTCTGCGCTTCGAGAGCGCACTACGTCCACATTATAAGAACCAATGGGATTCAACACCAAGTCGACCTATAAGAATCAGTGAGATACTTCATGAGAGGATCTAACTGGGAGGACTTACCCCCACTCCATTCGCACCGAGGCACAATATATTCAACGCAAGGCCAATCGGGCCCCCAACATACGTCGTGATCAGCCCCGACGCACAAGTAGATAAAGGGACTATGATCAGCCCTCCGATCCACGTCGCTCTCAAACGGTCTTCTGGACACCACACTCCTTCGCGTTTCTCCCGCCATCTTCTGACTACAATGTCTGATTGGCGGCCAGCAACCAGTTCTCCGACTGTTAAAGATCGTGTTGGTATATTGCGAGTACCATGCTCTGCACTTACTGAAGTTTCCCAGTCCGCTTGGGAGGAAACATACCCCGATGATGGCCTCGTTCGTAATTCCATACCGGACGCCCTAGACCGCGATCAGCATGCGATGGAAGATGACTGTCAGCTTACAATAGTATACGCCATCGGTATGAGGAGAACTACATTGTTTCATGTGAAATGCACTATACAATCAGTATCAACGCACCATAACCACCGATGAGCACTAGAGCTGACGCAAGCATCTACATCTCACAGAATCAAGAGTTTGTATATAGGCGCAGTAAACGCACTCACGATCGCAAATAGGTTCGGGCTCCGAAGCAACCAGAGGCTGCTCAGAGGATTAACCCATGTGATGTGGATCCATCTCCTGCGCATCAGTTTGTCAATGCCCAATGTGCCGGGATGGCTCGTCTCAGGAAACGAAAGGTATATGAGAAGCATCTCGAGCAAGCCCCATGCACCGATGGCATAATGCAAATTGCGCCAGGACCAATACTGCGTCGCCGCACCTGCTCAAATGCATCGCTAGAGTCAGCAGCCATAGACATCCAGAATACATGTACCTCCAAGAAAAGGGGCAACAGCGAACCCAAAAAGTGTGGTCTGAGACAGCTGCATCAGTACCAAACCGACAACCATTCAATCATCATGAGCCCTCACACCCAAGAATACCCCAATAGCGGTCCCCCTCTCCTCCAATTTATAAATGTCACCAATAACACCAGTCCCCAACGAAATCCCTCCAGCGCATCCAAACATCTGCACGAATCGCCAGAATGACAGACTCTGCAACGAGGTCGACATCGCGACACCACAGCTCCCGACGCATAACAACGGCATCCCCCACAGATACATTGATCGGCGTCCATCTGTAGGACTACTGTTAAGACTTCAAACTCCCATGGGTTTATGACACGCTATAGATGCACGCACAGAAAGACGAATAAGCAGCCCAAACCAACGCTCCGATGGCATTCGCCAACATCGATAGACTGAATATCAAGCTGGGAAATCGCTCGATCGCTAAATTTTACATCAGATGAACATACAGCACGCACCTGACGACAGCATGCGTCAAGTCGAGATCTTTAGCTATTTGAGGGATGGAAGGCACGAATGTCGCGAGGACGAACACTGATCAATGTTCAATTCAGGATCGCGCCTCCGTGTCAGCAGTACACTTTAACTCCCAGTACTCACTAGGCAACAGACCCACAAAAGACACGAGAAACACGATCCACCTCTTCTGCTCTGGCGTGAATCTGTCATAAATAAGTTCATGCTTGGTGGCCACCAGCAGAGGGCTTTCTTCTGAAGCCATCGTGAAGCGCGAGAACCTCGCGGAAGATATTTATATTGGATGCCAAGCCCCCAGGCCCTGAAAGATCATGCCGGCAAGATAAGAGCAAGAATGCACTCCCTGTGGGCTTAGAATGGCTCGTCGAGGTGGAATTTGCTGCCTCGAAGTCAAGATGCTTCTTCGCTTGTTGTTCCTAAGCACTGGCCAGTGCAGTGATTGCATGTTAACGTTGAAATTTTATAACGCGCTTATACATTATTTTCTACGACTCAGATTCGTATACGATTTTTTTTTTCACGTATGTCAAGCAGTACTGAGCACGCATGTGCGCTTCATCCCGACATACCTCCTTACTACTATTTGGAGCCAGGAATCATAGAGTAGAATAAAGAAAAGAAAAGCAGTTCAGGACAACACACACGCTGCCAATCATTAATCAGTAACCATGCAGGGGTCCTGATAACATGCATAAATATGAGCAGTCGGAGACGAATTCGAAATAGCCGCTCTTATACTATGATCCCCAAACATGCACGCGGTTGACTTTCAGAATACGTATCACTCCTCAACTTTGTATGAAGGGCTCATAACTTGCTCATAACCATATGGATGTTTAACACGCACCAGCAGGACCGCTCTAACCAGCGATTTAGACAGTTCTGATCACCCCACAATATCGAGCGCTTGCACTGGCAGAACACGACAACCAGTATCGCTGGAGGCGCAGAGTAAGGCCCATTGGCACAGAACTTCGAGCTCACTTTCTCTGGCACCTATCAGTGTGCTGTCAGCCAGCAAACGATCTCGGTCGTTGTCCCAGACCTTCGCCCTCTCTGCGCGAGTGTGACTTTGGACTTGACGTAGAAGTCATGGCGTTAGCTTCAAGCTCTGTGATGTTGAGGCGGTTTTTTTACTTCATTTTCTCTGCACGAACCTCTACAATGGTGAGAGGACAGAAAGGAAGATAGGACGACTCGGATGAAACAGACATGCCTGAGCTCCTCGATCTGACTCCTAGCCACTCCAACTCCGCCCCTCCACTCCTGCCCAACGACGCGATCATGCTCTTGAATTAGATCATTGACCTCCTTGTTCTTGAGCTCCAATTCATCCTCCTTCTGGTAGTTCGATAGGAGCTGGAGCAAGCTTATCCAGATTACGTTGAGATCGTCCTGCAGTGTGCACAGTCCCACGTTCCTCTCTTTCCTCGACTGGGTATCTCGACTCTTCCACAAGTCCAGGGGATCAATGCCATAGAAGAGCCACAGATCCCGGTAGATTTGATCTTGAAGTTGAATGCCGTGAAGTAGTACGACATAGTCCCACCTGCAAGCCGAAATCTTGTTGAATCTTGACCTCTAACATGCAGGAGACGTCTGGTATTGTCCAGCGAAGAAGAGCTGCTTTGAGAAGGACAACGAGTGACATCGAGCTCTGCGCGGTAGACCAATCAAAGAAAGACAATCGTGTTCGAAAATGAACGACATTGTTACCCTGCTGACTAAGCTATGCAAATGGTACCCGCCTGCTAACTTGTGCATGCTGACTTGATGCCGGTTAATTGCATGGAATTAGTACTTTTCGGAATGCGAGAGTCAGCATATCGCGTTCTCGCTTTACTGTCACATCCAAGGATGGTGCCAGCTTCGCAGCAGATTGCTGAATGACCATCTGATGCGATCTTACCATTTATAATAACTAGCATTAACGCTTAGCTCTGGTCTTCTATTTTTTATTCAAGAGGTCTGCCTTCAAACTATCGTTCTCTCTTTCTTACATACTCTTTGAAGATCTGCCCATCCGCTGCTCTATCAGGCTCTAGCCATCTTGAGGATGACTGTATTCAGCGCACCCCCGTATTCCTCCTACGACCCTTTGGACTCTAGCCAACAGCTTACCCCGCCCATATCACCTACCTCGCTTCTACCGTGATTCGTGTTCTATTCTGCATTGCTCCCCCTCATTCGATGCTTTCCTTCCAAATCAAAGACATACAGACCGTCATACACGTCAAAGGCAGCGGCAGCATATGTCATGCTTACAACGGTTCCGATTATTCTTGGGCTTTGCGACTCCCCACTGTGGGGTCGCATTGTCGATGCCCATGCCTTGTGGTCCCTCAGTGCCAACTCGAGCGCGTGACACGGACACTGAGAGGGTCACTGTAGAAATTACTGGTATCCACTGCAGACTGAATATAAGGAAGATAGCCATTCGTTCCGATGGTTGTGGTAAAATGAGGAGCATGGAGAGGCTAATACGGTATCAACCTAATCCAGGCTACCTCAGAGGAACCGACTGCAGGTTATTTCTCACATCTTCACGTCTTAAATTCACTCATGATTAATCTGGAGCGCGCGTAGGGTTTCAGCATGCTTTGCCGGAAGCTGCTACATACACCTGCCAACAGGAAGTTCCAGATGTACTTGAACCGTCCAGCTGTTGCCAACTGGACGTAGAAGCTCATGATTGAGTTTCCTAGTGAATGTCACCCCCGGTAGTTAGCATGGTGTGTCAGCTTCGTTCAAGGTGGCTCGAAGATCAGCCTAGTGGCAATTTTTTCCCTACATATTGATTACAATATTTACATGGCTTCTCTTCAGATAAATGAAGATCAATTTGTCAATTATTCTCCATGGTCGAGAAACCAACATCCACGCTGGCCCTCATGCGATCGCCATGATGAATCGTCAAAAAAATGATCATACGAAAAAAAATTTGAAGGGGTGCTATGTCAGTATCCCTGATTGTGCAATCAAAAAGGACCCTCACCCTTGTCCAATGAGCGCAAGGACAGCCGCGATGATGTCCGTCCACGCAAAGCCTATGCGCTCGATCGATGGAATGATAAGAGTAGTTGCAACAGATATGATGAGCGACCTGCTCGCCCTGACAGGTATATGAACGAGTTTAAGTTTGATCGTTGCGCGATATCATGGGGACTGACAGGTTAGCAGCTGTGGCCTCTGCGCTTCGAGAGTGCACTACGTCCACATTATAAGAACCAATGGGATTCGACACCAAGTCGATCTATAAAAATGAGTGAAATGCTTCATGCACGGGATGAGAGGATCTTACATGGAGGACTTACCCCCATTCCGTTCGCAAAAAGGCACAATACATTCAACGCAAGGCCGATCGGGCCTCCAACATATGTCGTGATCAGCCCCGACGCACAAATAGATAACGGGACTATGATCAGTCCTCCGATCCACGTTGCTCTCAAGCGGTCTTCGGGACACCACACTCCTTCGCGCTTCTCCCGCCATCTTCTGACTGTAATGTCTGATTGGCGGCCAGCAACCAGTGCTCCGACTGTTAAAGATCGTGTTGGTGGATTGCGAGTACCATGCTCTGCACTTACTGATCATTGCACAAAATCATTCGCCGGATCGTAGGACTGAACCGTTCATCGAATCATCAATTTTGACCGTCATTACTGAAAGCTCTCCATTCTTCGGGTATAGGACGAGTGAACAAGTTGGAGGCGCGGTCGCCTAAGGACCTGTGGGCGTTGTTGAGTGCTGAGAACTGGTATCGCGGTCAACTTGCGGAGCGGAATGCGCTGCTGCTGATGATATATCAGTACACGGATAAAACTCCTGTGAGTGTCTTTCCCTTCACCACGCACTATTGATAACAAAAATGCTATTTCACACCTTTTGCAGAAGAAAGGCAATCAAGCAGAAACGAAACCCTTTACCAATTTCAGCGCCCTCCACGATACTCTCACCACGCGACTCCAAGCTCTCCCTGATCCCTCTCCCTGATCCAACTCAGTGTTGTAGACTCGCCCATGGGTTAGTCGAGGGCCGAAGAGCTGAGAAGTCGCGTAGTGGACGCTGCTGGATGAAGGTATGAGCATCAACCTCGTCTGCCCATCAAAGATGCGTGATGGACATCAGCGTTGAGTGATCTTGCACGGGACACTCTGTCTGTACGCCCAGCTCCTTGTGTTTGCGAGGCAGCAGTGAGAACGAGACAGAACATGTGGCTCGAGTGTTGATGGTGGGCGTAAGTGTTCGGGTAAGTCTATAGGCGCCGGGGATGTGGTAGATGGCGTGGCGTGCACTTGCGTTGAGGTTGGTGGCGAGTTACTGTGATTTGGGCTGAGGGTGGGGCAATGCACCCCCTTTGAGTTGGTGAGCCCCTTGACCTCCACTCCTTCGTCCAAATTCTTCTCATTGGCAGCTCCTCTCTATCCTTGTACCTCTCTTCATCTTCCAGCTCTAGTTCTTTCTCCAGGTAGTCTAGTGAGCCGCGCGTTCGGTTTGCTGTCGCGTCAACACTTGTTGACGCGTCTGGTGGTTGAACGCTCGAGGTCACAGGCTGGGAATGGGCAGGAAGTGTTGACAGCCCTGGTGTTTCACGAAGACAGGCTGGGGTGATGTGGCCGCGGGACATGGGTTGGTGTAGCTGGCATCGTTGTTGCGCAGTATACGGGCGACGCAGCGGGCGCTTGTATTGGTGCGGGTGACGTGTCATGCGCCAACGCAGAAAAGTGCATGAGGAATCGTGTGGTCGAAGGCGCAGAGATGCTAGGTGAGGTGGGCAGTACAATCGATGCAGGTGTTGGCTGACGAGCACTGAGGGTTGCTGTTGATGAAGTTGGGGAACTGCGATGGTCGCAGGTTTGTGGCATCGGTGGTGTACAGGTAAGGAGGGAAAGCACTGGGCAACAGCACGTCACTATTTGACGTTCCTTGTGGTGGCCTGTCGCGAGCAGTTAGTGACACGTTGAAAGTAGCAGGACGACGACGGACCTCTCTAGCCTTAGGAACCGGATATAATCACTCCAAATGTCCCCGCTATCCTTGTCTTGGCTTATATGGCTCAAGGAAAACCCATACGCTTTGCTAGCGGCTTCGCGACGGGTTGGTGACGTATTAGCTCCATCTGGGCAAGTAGTTCAATGAATCTGAAATTGCATGCCCACATCACACTGACCTGACGAGGGTAATATGGAATTTCCAGAGCTCAACTAGAGAGGATCTCTGAAATCATCCGAAGAGTTCTTCGGCGTATGGGAACAGGTTGGGGCTCGGATGACTTGAAATTTGTGACGTATGTTGAGGAAGTACTGTTGAGTGCAAGGCTGGAAGGTACATACCGTGTTGGGATAGACTTCAAGCAGAGCCTCATAGGTCTGTTTTATTTGTTCAATTTCACCACACACCTCGACGACGTCGATGAGTTTGTTCCAGCTGTCGAGGTTGCTCATGCAGAACATGCCATTCAGACCGGGTCTCTTGACTTGGAAAATTTTACTTGACATTGGGTTGCTGAGGTGGAGGTCCATGATCCCGCTGAAAACCTAGTGGGTCGTGTGAAACCATGCACTTGGACAACAGAACTTACACCAGCACAACTTGTGCAACCATCGAACTCGCGATTGATATTGCACGTGTCTGAAAACAACAGCTGAGACAACGAACCGACAACCAATAAAAGGAAACTTGCTCTACCACCCCAAACCCTTGTACGGGGTACGAGCCAATAGTCCTTAATTGTACTAATATCAGCAATGTTAAAAGAACGCCATAGTATATATGATGTACTGTCTACATCGGGCACTGCGGCCCCAAGCAAACAATAAATAGGAATTCTTTTTTTTTAAAAAGAAGGAAACTCACGTTCGTCCCTGCGCGCATGACTTTTCTCGCCCATACAGACGCCATTCTGATTCATTCATACACCACAAGTAAGCCTTGTGTCTGTTTAGAATGCTAGCTCCCCAGTAGACCATGCTTTTGGCGTCAGTCTAGGATCGCAGGGAAGCTTTTGGCACCCGTTCGCACTTCAACTTGACAACAGTGGCTCAGCTACAGTGTGGTCAAAAAATGAGGATTCACTACGGATCAGAGCCTGAGCGTCTGAAATTGTCCGTCACAATGCGGAGCCGTGCAGTGTGCGTGAACACTGACCCAATGGTACTAACTAGAGAATGAAGGAACACCGTTACAAATGTTGATCACGTGATATATTTGTGCAACTCTAGGTACGTACCTGAGCTTACATGAGCGTAGATGCGGCCAAATCACCTTGCTTGCAAGGTCATATGCCCACCCGCGAAATCTGTCAACCGCGAGTGATAGACTAACCAAATATACACAAATATCATTAAACATTTCAATTCTGAACCGTCACGTTCAACTTTTATCATGTCGATGTCTATGGATCTCGATGATGCTCTGGCGCAGCTTACCATGAATAACATCATCGCAATATGTAAATACGAAGATTTTTCATGGAGGCAGAAACGGAAACGAAGCGATTTGTTGGATGCTGTCCGCGATTCAGTAGACTTGCATCCACTCATACTCGCAGCTGCACCGTGACAACAAAAGTCAGCCAATTGCATGGAAACAGTCTTTAAACAGTCTGCGGAACCCTTATGCATGCTCAATGAGGCTTGGCCTTCGTGTTCACCAGAGTTATTGATGCTGGACCACGCTTTAAAACAGTTGATGGTACAGGAAATCTTGACAGCTGCAGGTACCATAAAATTTTCAAAAGATTGGAGCGACGTAATTGAAGTAGTTTATTAGATGCAATTCGATGATCTACTGAACTGCTGTCATGATGTCCACCGCACAGAGTAAAATTGAATGGTTGCGAGAAGAAGACGAAAAAGTGCTGATAAGAGCTTGCCTGTAGCATGAACCAGAATCGTCCGATGAATCTGTGTTTGTAGAAGAAGTCAACAGTTCGGTACACAGGCTATAATGTCATATTGATGCATTAAAACAGGCTAGGTATCCTAGTTTTGTGATGCATCAATCATGCTCATTTTGTGATGCATCATTAATGCATCAGGGATCTGACAGTGATGCATCATCCATCCAGGTCATATTTGGGCTGTTCTGTCCATATTTAGCACTCGTCCATCCACATTCAGCGGCTTGTACCAATATAGCTTGCTCCCGGTTGTACCTTGCTTACCTACACCTTGCTTCCCGCTTCCTTCTGGTAGTACCTTGCTTACATACACTGATTCTTTGGCATCTGGTTACTCAGTACTCATTTCAGTTGAATTCAGTAGGTCTCTTGCTGTTCCAGCTGTCCTTTTGTATTAGTAATAGGGTAGGGTCCCATCAATGACGCAATCTTAAGCTGTGAATTCACTAAGTCCATTGATGACGCAATTTTTGAGCTGTGAATTCACTAAGTCCCCAACTCTGCCATTCCGCCGAGGTTTTCTGTCTTGTATGTCACACAGCATATCACATTTAAATGTTCATGTATGAAATCAAATTGTTTTCACAAGTCAAAACAATAATATTGCAGAGCGCGACACGACATTTGATATGGTCTGTATTACTAAAATGTACATAGACAGTACATTGACAAAATTCTCAGAACCCTACAAATTTAAGAGTGATGAGCCCTTCTGTAGAGAGTTCATTAGTGTCATTACTGCGCAGGAACAGATGAACATACTTCCGTGAGTCTGTAGGGTGAGCACGACGTGTTAGGGCACCAATGTCGTTATCGCGTTCTCGTGGATTGAACGGAACACTGTTCCAGACACGGAGACGAGGCGCATGCACTTCCAGAGGGTCTGATAATGTGGATGGACCCGTAGGAGCCAAGGATTTGTTGACATGGCGTCTGCGCACAACATGATGAGAACGGACCTCCAGCTGGTTGGCAAGCGAATCATCTTGGTTGTTGTCCTCTCCTTCCTCGCTGTGTGCAGATGGGACGGGAGGAAGCAGCACCTCCGTCTCTAGATTTGATGGAGGTGTCATGTTGAAGGGATTATCGGGTAATTGTACGGGTGACCTTGATGAGTTATTGATGGTATTGAGGGCATTTTCAAACCAGTTGGGCATTGCACCCCCCGCAATGTCAAGGGCAGCAGGATTGAGAATATCAGAGAAAGCATGGGGATCAAAGGCAGAGAAATCGGCAGTGCCCACTATGATGGGGTCCAAAGCGGCAGAGTGAGAATCACGAAGCAATTCAGCAGCAAGCGACAAGTTATCGCTTACTCCAGTACTGACGAGCCCAGTTGATGCATTGGCTGATGCCTCGCTAGCAGTCACGGTGGTAGGAGGTGCTTCGGGCAATGCAGCATCCAATGGAGTATATGTGCTGCTCTATGCGCACAGTAAGACACATTTTGATGCATTATTAATTACTAATTACTCACTGCATTATCCCCATCAGATTGGGGAGTCATTCAATACAGGTCGCTTGTATCAAAGGGTGGGAGATCATTGGCTTGACTCGTACCCTCCTCTTTTTCCCACTTGTTACAGTCTTCATCGCTATCTGAGTCTGACGAGGACTCTACATCTTCATCGCTTGCTGATTCGTGAGGTAGGGTAGATTCAAATGCTAATTGGGAGAAGGTAAAGCTGGGGACTGAATTTATAGAAAAAGTTAAACGTACCAAGAGCGTTTTGCACAAATGCCAGGAAGGCAGCTTGCATTGCATCAAAATCTTTGTATGTATGATTGAACTGGGTGCCACTTTGAAGTTCGCCAATGTGGTAACTTGACTAATGATAAGCACAGCTTTCCTCAAATGCAAGCGCCACTCACTTGAACACTGATGTTTCACCTGTCGTAGGATCACGACCCCCCATGAGAACGGTGAACTTCCAGCCACCCGTAATATGTGCAAGATACTTAAGGATGCGGTTGAGCATTGGGCCCAGCTCATGAATGGCCCTACAGAGGATTAATAAGGTGAAATTTGGGTGATAAATGGTACGTACTTGGCTTTTGTACTGTCGTCAATTTTGACTGTCTTCCCAGACTTCAGATTCTGGCGCCTTTTTGCAAATCTCGCTTTGGCCTTCTGATACTTCCTGTTGATATCGGCTTTGATGGATTCACTTTCCTCTGAGTACATATGCCGTGTCATCTCACAACGCTTGTTCAGCTTTGGGCCTCTGTCGGTAATGTTCTCTGTTTCAATTGCAGTGTCTGCGGCATGCTTGACCTTTGCTTCATAGAATTTGTGTGAGTAGATGTTGATCTTTTGTGGGGCGCGTGTACCTTTGAGCTCCACGCCCCCACCCAATATGGTATCAAACTTCAGCACGCCCCTGGCACCCTTTGAGCGACCAAGACATGCCGGATTGACCTGCCACCTAAACAAAGTGACGAGTTGCTGTCCCAAATCAATAAGTACGTGCTATCTGGTTTCGTACATGTGGCTTGCCTGCTGACGCCTCTCAACTGCCTTCGCGAGAGCCTCAATTTCGTCCGGGGTGCGAATATGATCAGCTGGCATGTCTTTGAAGACGAATTGTTCTTCAGGCCATCTTTCAAACCATAGAGCCCAGGTGCTCATGTAAAATCATCAAAATTTTTGGCTGCAGCACTCTCACGGAATTTGGACATGAAGCTGAGGAGATAGTCCTCCTGCTCAGGAGTGGTCCATTTCTTGCCTGGCATCTGGCACAATACGGTCAGTTTTTTTTTTCTCCAAATGACAGAAAAGCTCAGGGCGTACTTTCACACTTAGTAGGTGACCAACGACGACAGCCAATATTCCAGCACGGTCCTCAACTATGGTAATCCTCAGCTTCTTATTGAGAATATATTCCCAGACTTTCACTAATTTAAAGTTATCTAGATCTACGCTAGATCTATGTATACAATGCCACTACGCTCTCGCTTTATGCACGTACAGAACGGCTCCCTTGTCTATCCCCTGACAAACCCAATCAATTTTGCCTTTGTGATTTCTTCACGGGAAAGTATTCCCTCAATGTTCGGTTTGTGGTGTGCATCCCTCGATGTAAGGCGTTCATAATGATGAAACATTGAATGCGCTTTCTTTCACAGTGAGCATGTGTTCCTATTTTTACGCACAACAATGTACTTGACGCCGATGCCGAATTGCTTCAACAAGCAATGCCTCCTGCAGCCCAGACAGCGCTTGACCTTCAGGTATCTCTGTGAAGTGCACGGCACGTTCAGGCCAAACTGTGAACCAGTGGGAATACACATTCTCCCAAAATTCATCCCATTCTTCCACTGACCCAGAGCGAGCAATCTTAAAAGCAGACAAAAATGTTTTAAGCATGTCGCACTGGTCACACGTGAGGACAGCAATCTGCGACATAGACATGGTGAGAGCAGAGCAAATTTAAGTTGTGAGATAGTTGTGGGATAGCGCCATGACCTGACCCACAGAGGTTGTACATGTCTTCGCAAAAAGATCTGCACATAGGTACACTTCACGCTGTTGTCGCTAATCACATTCTGGAGGTCCCACAGATGAACATAGAAGTGCAGGCACTGCATGGTAGGTACACTATGCTGGAAACTTGTACTCCTGGTACCACAACTCATTCTCAATGAAGGCAGCCGCTAGTTCACCATCACCGCCCTCTGCCAGACGCAGCAAAATGTCTTCCACCATCCCTACCATTTCCCTCATGAACTTGCAGACAGCATCTGCAGTGCGCCACTCGTCACAGACACCACACATCTGAAGGATTCCATCCAGCCCATGGCTAGCTCTGTCGAGAAAGTCTTCGAAGCTTGCAATCATGCGTTCGAAGACAGCTTTGTCTCCGTTCCTGGTAGGATATAGCTTGGGGTCAGGCATGGTCTTGGAGTACTCATCCATGAGGAGGTCGAAGAATCTTCGGGGAGCTTTGACATGTGCCATCAAGTCGTCCTTGGCATACTTGACGACGGCAATGCAGTCTTGTAAAGTTTCGCTGTTGCAAATGTCAGAAGCGTTGAGACATGTAAGTCAAAGCAGTATGTACATTGATTCGTCTTCATCGTCCACAGGATTGTTGACTTGACAGGCTTTTCGTTCTTTGCACAACTGACGGTGTTTTGCCAGTATAGTCTCTCGGCTCCTGGAGAGTTTTTTTGGTCAAGTTGACTCAAAGATGCCGCCACTTTTATCACTTACTTTAGATAATGCCGACGATGCTTATCTCTCACAGCTTGTACTCTGGCCTGGTGGGTTTTGTAGATAGTTGGGCGTGCCATAATGATGAATGTAGTGACTGCAAAGTAATGTTGTATGGTGAGGAGAGAAAAAAATGAAGCATCTAGTATGCGAAGCACTTACATTTGTTTGGACCCTAACAACGAGGCTTCGATTGGAGACTGAAGCACTGACTCGGATGAGGATGTTGGACCATAACACATAGACAGTGTGTCCGATAGAGACCTGTTGCTTTGAAGGAATGTTAGTATACAGACCGTTGTAGTACTGCATCATGATAAATGTCATCATGAACGTACCTATCATGTGAATACCTATGTCCCGAAGTCCTCCTAAAATTCGAGTTGTCGATTTGTGGTTGGACCATAACTTAAACACATACTACTGGTATGATGTTGTGTCCGATAGAGATCTGCTACCTCAGAGGAATGCATAGGTAAAGATACCTATGAGTGTGATATGTGTCGTCTTAGTGGTGCCCTGTGATAAATATTGTCGTGGACTTACCTAGCATACAAACTTAAGCCTGAGTCCCCTAAATTCACGTTGTCGATGAATTAGCATTTGTGACCATCTAATATATGGTTGGACTGTTATAACGGAATGATCAGCAACTAACTCCTTGAATATTATAACGAACTAACTAAACACATGGTCTCGTAGATACTATAGTCCTTCACCGAGAGCAATTGACGAAGACACAAGCAAACAGCGACAAGAACACATCATGTTGTAGGACTATGGTAGGACCAAAACATGCGGTAGGACCATAATGTGTTATTAATAGTACCTGCATGTGACTGCATGTGGGCTTGCCGTTTGTCGAGTTTAGCAACTCAAATGCGCTGTGTGCCTTTGTTGAATCATTTTCAGGTCCTCCTGTTTCCTTAATGCACCGTGTGCCTTCGTTGAACTATTTCTCTAGTCATCCTGTTTCCATAAAATGCCTGGCCATCATCATTCTTTACGGTTTCTGCAAATCGAATGCACCATATGGCTTTATTGAATTTATTCTAGGTCTCTGGTATGGTATATGCGCTGCTCAGGCAACACCGTCGCATACCCGTCGCATTCACATTTATAGAGCCATAGAGCCAACAGGTGGATTGCTTTTCCTTGCCATTCTTACACTGACTGACATGTCATTCAGAATACCATTCTTCATTGAAGCCGTCTCATGTTCATCCATTGTCATCAATCACGCAGCCTCTACAGCACCAAAGGAGCTCACCACCATCCATGAGGGCACTCCTGAATTCAAGGAGGCAGTAAGATCGATGGCTGAGGAGTGCCTGCTTTTCTGCTACTGTGACATCTATTATAATATTCCAGGTGCATTAATGCCAGTTGAATTTCCTTCATTGCTAACACCATTTCAGAACAAGTCAAAGATGGGCAATTGATCTTCTATGTTACTCATGGTTCCCACATTGGCATTGTAGCTGGCTGGTGAGTGCAGTTTTGTTTCAATATCTATTTATCTTTATCTAAAACTCGAACACTAATAGGGAGAATGCGTTAAACTGTGTTTTGGGCATTAACAAGCCTGAATATCATGAAGTAGAATCTGTCGCGGTTGGGGAGCAATTGGTGAGGAAGGCGATTGAGGAGGGCAAAGTGGAGATGGTGGATCCCTGGGTGCACTGTAGCTAGTTGCAGCGTTTCTGTTACATAGTCTTATGTGTTAGGTCTGTTGTGTGTTTACGTGTCTGAGGTCTTGAAATGTTCGGGGTCCCGCAGCAGCTGAAGCCAATCAATTCTCATTGACTCCATCAAAATGCAGGCCAGCACCAGCACTGTCGATGAATCGGGTCCTCCCTCGCAGAGCATTCAGGCTGTACCTCTTCCATGGACATTCCGTCAGGTAAATAGCCGTGGGCGGGGTCGGCAATCGAACTCAGACATACCAAGCAAAAAGCACACTTGACTAAACCACTACACACCCCCAAATCAATGTTCCCAAGCACCCATCCACACCTCTGTCATGTTTGTTTCACGTTGAGAAGGAAATTTGATCATATCCAAACAGAAAATCCTGGGGACCGCGTCCATAACACCATCCTATGAACCTGACAGCCAATATGCTGTTCCAGGAGAGGATTTCTCCGATTTTCCTTATGATTGTGGGGAACCAGATCCATCTGTACTACTAGATGAGAGTACAAGGTGTAGGCGAACAGCTGCGGTATGTTTTACTCTTATGATAAGAACTTGTTCTCATTGAGACATTAGGACCATCCTCTTCTCACTTGGATGAATGAACGTGATTTTTATATTGCAGAAATGCTGCAGCATGATGGACGTGGAGATCACACCTCTGACATATGTCCTGGATGTCCATGTCCCGCATTTACCCCCCCCCCACGATATCGGTGTCAAGATTGTTTGGATTCGCCGTTATACTGTGGTGCCTGTATCATCCAGAACCACATATGGTTGCCTACCCATCATATAGAGGTCAGCTTAGTTTGTGAATTGTGAAAACACTGATAACTCATTAACCTCCTAGGAATGGAATGGTCAATTTTTTCGGCGTGTTTCATTGAAAGACATGGGCCTTCGCATACAGCTCAGTCATGCAATCGGTGAATGGTGCATTCTTCCAAGAAGAGCATTCAACAATGATTTCGTTCTCATTGACGCGAATGGCATACATGACATTGGGCTGGACTTCTGCGGCTGCACTACCTCCCAAACACACATGAAACAACTACTGCAAGCTGGCTGGTTCCCATCGACTTCTACTGATCCACGAATGGCCGCAACATTCCGTGTTCTCCATCATTATCATATTCTGTCCTTCAAGTCAAAGGTGTCCGCATATGAGTTTTATCATTCGCTCGTTCGTTTAACAGACAACACAGGCTTGACCAGATGAAAGGTAAGTTTTAATCTCACTTAGCACAAATTTTTCAATTCACACTGTCATTTCAGGATCGCTACGAGTCTTTCATGTGCATGGTCCGTGAATGGCGTCACTTGGTGATGTTAAAGCGCTCAGGGCGTGGCCATGATCCAGGTGGTGTGGCGGGTACTTCAGAGGGTCAGTGCGCTGTGCTGTGCCCTGCATGCCCACAGCCTGGTAAAAATCTTCCTGACAATTGGCAAGATGCTCCAAAGGCCAAAAGGTGAGTTTGATGTATATCACAAGGTGGTCGGGAGCACTAATTCTACCTCAGTTGGCTATATGGTCTTTTTCTGGCGATTGATGCGAACTTTCATCTGAAAAGATGCGCAGTGTCATTGGACGAGACTGATCCCAGCCTTTCACGAGGTTGGGCTTATTTCGTAGAGGAGAAATATTACAAGTCCTATATATCAGACAGGGCTGAAGACGTACAAGAGGTGCGTTTCTTAACTCCTTGTCTCAAGATGCCATCTGACATTCCAACTTACAGAAAAGCACATGCTCCAGTCATAATGCCGTGAATATGGCGGAAACCAAATTAGCTCAAGGACTTGCGGCAATGGGAGTAGGTACTGTCGATTGTGCACGTCATAATATGAAGCGTCCCAATGGAGTCGGCGACCTTCAAAAGGGAGAAAAGTGGGTCTTTTCTCTCTATTTTAACAATCCGATCTGACAAACTCAATCAGGTATCTGAACATGGATTATCTTTTTTTCTCCACACTACGGCACTCGACGGTAAATGTCTTGAATGTGTCATATGACATTGCTTGTCAATGGCACAAGCATCTATGGTCACGCATGCTGTCTTTGCCGCCCTCACACCACTTGAATTTTCTTGCAAGGACGATCCACTTCTTTGTGCCCAAGTTTCATCTCCCTGCACACATCTCCAAGTGCCAAACAATATTCTCATTCAATTTCACTCGCTTTGTGGGGCACACGGATGGTGAAGCACCAGAGAGAGGTTGGTCTAACATCAACCCTGTTGCTTCAAGCACAAAGGCTATGGGTCCAGGCTGTCATCGAGACACACTAGATGACCATTTCGGCGACTGGAATTGGAAGAAAGTAGTTGGACTTGGTGAGTTCTAGTTGCGCAGTATTACATACGTGATAACTAACAGAGTTGGTTTTAGGATCATCGCTCTTACTCAAGATGAAAGAAGCTCAGACAGAAAAGGCCGAACATGGTGCTGCCTTCAAGGAGTTTGATAGTGTCATCACATCTGAAAACCACGTGGCGTGGAAGGCCGAAATGGAGGTTTGGGAGGAAAATCCGAATGATACGACAGTCACCAACCCACTACAGCCAAAAGGTATCGGTAAGTTCAATTCAATCGCTTTGGTACGCCCCTACTTAACATATCTATTAGTGATTATGCAAGCCAGCGCCCATTTGAGTCTGGCCCAGCTCGAGGCTGAAGAGCTTGAGCGTGGCATTGATCTATCACTTCACCCTGATGTATCGCCAAGTGTGCTCATCGCCTCTGGCATAGACCTTGAAGAAGAACAGTGAGTAATTAGCACGTGTCTCCCTCACCATGCTAAACAGATCTACAAGGTGGCGTTTGAAAGTTGTAGCTGAGAACATTGGCATTCATGCCACGGATAGGCAGAAGTTGAATATCCTCCACCTGAGGATGTCTCTTCGCCGAAAGATTGAGTCTTGGCGACGGACCCAGCTTCTGTATGTGCCATCAGTACAAGCGCTCACGAACACATCATCAACCGGTGGTCTTGACAATGCTGAGCTTATGAAGCTATGGCTCCCGTCTGCGTTGCATAGCATTGCTTGTGATTCGCGCCTCCAGCATATTGAGTGGGAGTTGCGGTTTGCGCAAGCTCATGACACTTTAGAAGAGCTCAGGCAATGTCTTCATGTACATTGCTCCCTCTTGAATTTCAAGAGGGAGTGGTTTCATGGCCAAGGGGCCAACACTTGTGCTCAAAATGCGCTTGCACGTGTGCACGCCAGGCAGGTGGCCTGCGTGAAGCACTACAGGGCTGCGTGGGGGGCACTCAAATCCCTCGCACCTATTCTGAAGAAAGTCGATTGGCATGGGCGGCTGCAGGACCTGTCTGATGATGACATGAAGCCGCTCATTGATCCGTTTGCCACTCAGGGAGAGGGAAGGCGAAGGCTAACATGGATTTGGATGATGGATGGTGTGGATAGCCATGCAGATGGTGGGGATGTCGACGGTAAAGTTTTGGTTCGATTTATTTATTTATTTCAGTGGTATTAATCTCGGCATTGCCAGGTGTTCGTATTGAATGGTGCAAATCCCGTGCCAGAGTGCTTCATTGGGCTGAAGAGGTGGACCTTCTCCAGGAGGAGATGCGCTGGGTCCTGCAATTTTTTAATTGGCAGGCAAACTGGTGGGAGGAACAAGGAGTTCTCCAGGTCCATCCCCACGACGGAGAAGAACCAGGAGCTGCTGCCCGCCGTGAGGCCACTGCCCGGGAAGAAAGTCTACACGCCTATGCATCTGAGCAAGCCAATATCTGCCGTTGCCTTGCTGCCCATTTCCATAGCTTATGGGCCCCATTCATTTCTTCTCAAGACATACCAGGCAATCCAGCTGCCGTGCTGCTGCTACCCAACTTAATGATCCCTGAAATGCCCTGATGCTTTGGATTTTCTATCAATTGTTGGTACCTATGTAGTGTACCTTGTATTGTATTACCCCACTGATGAATCAAGTTACCGAAAGTCACCGTTTGTTACCGTCTTAAAGTTACCGTCTTAAAGTTACCGGGGACAACAATTGGCCAGGGGAAGACCGAAATATAGCCCAGGCACTAGGGCACTCAAGTCTGATGGTTAGCATAGTTTGATGCATCAACAATGCATTGTGAGGCTTTCTAATGTACATAGTTGATGCATTACCTATCACTGGGCACCAGCAGACTTGATGCATCAACACTACAGGGACTTGTGCAGTACAAGATCAATGCCTCACGAGTTTTATCGATCGTACAGGCAATGCAGCCACCAAACACATCATTTGTGTTGTTTGTGCTGGCGAATACTTCAAATCCAAAACCACTGATACAAATAGCCTCCATCAAAATAGTGACAGTATCGAGAACCAAATGTCCCAATCAAACAAAGTTTGAACGTAACAAATGAGCAGATGAATTAAAGAGATCCGTTGAGACAGCAGGTAGGTATGACTCTTCACAACATGGGAGACTGTATCAGCAGAAAGTCCACTCCAATCAAGCAAGGTCCTAGATGGCAACGCCAGCCCCTAGTACATGTACTATCATTCCAGGTAATATGCAACTAGCATGTAATATGCAAAATGTTCAAAACACCTCAACGCGCTGCTCGACTCACTTCAAAAAAATTCAGGCATATGTATACTACTTATATATGATGTACTGTCCAAGTAGAATGAAAATTTCTCAAGTGTTGTAGCTGCGAGAGATGAAATAGTGGTAATTTGTAACCATGCAAGAACATAAATCATCCAGATCCCATAGATCCTACAGATATATTTACAAAGTTATACCTGGAGCATAACAATCACCTCATCAGGACTCCAGAACACAATTTCGATAAAGACCATCCTGTTGTTTTAAGATGCTATTGAGGAAGAATTGATGACATGTATAAAAACGTGACAGCGAATAGGGGAGACTCTGAGAGAGTGTAAGGAATTCAATCTCCTCTACGGCACAGGCTGCACAGCCAACAGATTGAGAGCTGTGGAGAGTCAAAGTTGACGGTGCCGGTGCTGTACCGAGGTGTGACACGACGTGACCATATTGTGCAGATTAGCAGTCAGACCCTGAATTTTCTCGGCTTTCATCCAACACCACACCACAACGTCCTAAAAATGAGCAAAAATTAGATCTACATAGAGGTAGTATGAATCTACAACACTCTAAATTCGTGGAAGATAATATGAAGTGGTTGAGGAGCTACAAAAGATTTGCTGAAAATGTTGCAGATTACCCAGAATGATAGTACTTAAACACTAAAATATGACCAAATAGTAGTCAGCCCATCAGTTACCTAACTGATCATCATACCTACCAGCACGTGATTACACTCCCATCTGCTGTCACGCTTTCATACATGTTGATTATTCCTCTGTGGCATCTTAGAACATGATGATGATCTTAATTGAAATTGTGATCTGATATCCTGAGGAGGTGTTCGTTATGCTACAGGTATAACTTTGTGAATATCCCTGTATGATCTGGATGATTTATGTTTGTGCAATGTTGCAAATAAATACCACTCTTTCATCTCTCACAGCTGCAACATTCGAGAAATGTTTATTCTACTTGGGCAATACATTACCTCCAAGTAGTTTACACATGCCTGGATGTTTACGAGTAGCGCATTGATGTATTTTGAACATTTTGCATACTATATGCCCGGAATGATAGTCACAGCAACTTTAGGTTCATATGACATATAGGTTTGAGGGCATTCAACCTCATGTCCTGGGCATCTAACACGAGGCAGCTGTGGAGCAGCCTAAAATCTTCTGATAAAGGCACCCACAAGCCCGCCAGGAAGTGCGCTTCAATTGTACTCAACAACACCATCTACTTCTAGTACAAGGGAGGAAGCAGCGCAGCCCATCATTCAAATCACCACACCCAGTCGAAAATTTACAGGTCATAAAGATAGTATTGTGACATTCGCAGTCTTCCCCGATGGATGCTGTATGGTGACGGGCTCCCGTGACAAGACACTTTGTCTGTGGGACTTAGAAAATGGTGTTGTGTTGAAGAAAATGGAAGGGCATAGCAACATAGTAAAAAGTGTTGCAGTATCAAGAGACGAGCTGTTGATAGCAAGCGGTGATAGCAGCAGAAATCTCATCGCCTGGAATAGAGACGGTGAATCTCTCGCCCAACCCACCAAAATCCATTCTAAACATGATATCTGGTCACTCAATTTCTCTCCAGATGGTGCAGTGCTGGCAAGCGGTTCATGGAATAATGGAATGGAGTTCTGGAATACAAAAACATGGCAGGTGCAAGGAAATCCAATCAAATGTGGTTCAGTTCTTTGCGTTCGGTATTCCCTGTCAGATAAATATCTGGCCATCGCAACAATGAAAAATATCCAAATATGGAATCCAGTCACAAAAGAATGCATCACAAACTTTCAGGGACAACCTACCAGCGCATCCAATAAAAATTGGAATGTCTCACTCGTGTGGACACTTGATGGCATGCGGCTTCTTTCAGTGGGCATTAATGAGCACAGTCACACCATACAGGAGTGGGATTCATTGACGTGGAAGCAGGTCAGTGAGCCCTGGAAGGGCCACAATGATTATATCCACGCCATTGCCATGAACCCTACTGGTACCCTTGCGGCGTCCGCATCTGATGATCAGCATGTTCGCATCTGGTGGCTTTCAGATTGACGAACCATTGCCATATTCAAGCAACCATACCACGTGTACTGTGTCGCCTTCCTTGGCATGGATGGCAAACACATCCTCAGCGGAGGTCACAATCATGAGCTCTCAGAGTGGGCAGTACCCTTACAGGAGGACACTCTCCAGGAACGGGCATCAGAGGTCCGTTCCCGTTCATTTCCAGCCTTCACTGTCGTGACGCAATCTGAGCATGCATGATGCAGATTCTTACCATCAACATGACAGCCCGCAATGCATGCATAAGCAGGGACCTGCTTACTGCTGACAAGCTGCTCACTGAAGATATCAACGCTGATGGCAAAAATTACAACTCATATGCGAATCGCTCATTTGTTATGGTGCGAAAATCCAACTGGGACCGCGCGCTTGATGATGCACTCAAGGTGAGATATACCGTTCCATCGTGACCTCTGTAAAACAGGCTAACTTACATGGTGGCATAGAGCATCAAGATTCGCCCCTCCTTGATGGGTTTTATCTCCAAGGGCAACGCCCTCTGCGGAAAAATGCGAGCTCAGGACACGATGATAGCATTTGACCTCACGTTCACGTTCGTGGATGCAGATATGAATAAAATTCACCTTCTACTCTTGATTAAGGTATGTCAAGTTTGTCTCATGTCCCCGCTGCTTACACGACAGCCGTCAGGCTATCGCCCTTTTTAATGTAAATCAACAGGACGAGGCAATTTTGCGCGTCCAGGAACTAGCCGCCACTTGTCCCAACACTGATACTCTCGCTTGTCGTATCGTGAAAGTGAGTGCTCTTCGCCTAATCAAGTCCACATTCAAGCGTCGACACTGATTTTTGCGAACTGCGCACATCAGGCTTATCTACATGTCCAAATGGGAATCAATGCCTTAAATGGCCTGTGTTACGACGAAGCTGCTAGATACTTCACTGCTGCTGTCACCACCATCCCCCCCTTGTCCACACCGGTCATTCATTCCAAATACAATGTCTTCCTGGTGGTAGGCTGATGGCAACACAACCGGAATATGTTTCTAACGCCCGACATTGTGCTTTTTTCAGCTATTCGGGTGGGACCTCCAGTCCTTGTGGCGAACTGCACACCAGAATCGGTGCCATGCGCTCTGTCTGGCAGGTAGACTTCCAGAAGCCCTCGAGGCGTATCGATGTATGATGGAAATGAATGATGAAGCTATGAAGGCAAGCTGCCTTGATTGGTCCACTAGCAAGTCTTCACAATGTCAATGGGCACAATGCTTACCCCATTTCGCTCAGCTTTCAAGGAAGAATGCCGCGCACTCTATGCTGCAAAGGGAGTCGCTGAATACGCTGCGAGTGGAGATGCTGCCCTCGCTGCTGGCGACTACAATAAGGCTATCGAGCTCTACTCGGTGGCAATCGTCCTGGATGTTGCCACAGATACCATCTTTGCAAACCGCAGTAAGGCTAGGTTGGGAAACAGGCTATGGGACGATGCACTTCTCGATGCAGAAAAGGTGCAATGGCATCTATCATTTTGTATTCAATGCTCATTTTGATGATACGCAGGTTATCAAACTTAACCACTCATCTAGCCTTGGATACCAGTTGAAGCATGCAGTGCTTCATGGCGCACGACACTATCATGAAGCAATTGAGACCGTGCGGGTCATGCACTCCAAATTGGACAACGCCCCTGACACACAATCACGAGGTAAGGTCTGAATAACACACGAGTCAAGATGCTTGAACTCCTTGTCTCTCCGTCCATAGCAGAATGTACTATTAAAGAGATAATTGAGGCTCATTTCAAGAACACCCACACCCTGCATTGTCTACTCAACACCGACACTGGGCGCATATCTGATCGAATGGCACAGATCAATGCCTTTAGAACAAGCACACAGTACATGGAGCTTTTGTCATCCCCAATGAAGGGTGCAGACCTTCAGAAGAAGCATATTCAAGACGTGGTGGGGGCGTACTTCCGTTATGTCATGCTATCGCATAGGTGGGAAGGGAAGGAGCCGCTGTTGGGCGACATCAAAGACAAGGACGTTTACAAGTTGAAGCCAGATGAGGTTGAGGGCATCACCAAGTTGCAGTCATTCTGCAAAACAGCTTATGGTGCAGGGTATCGCTGGGCATGGATTGATACATGTTGCATCGACCAAAGTAACAGCGTCGAGCTTCAAGAATCGGTCAACTCCATGTTCATCTGGTATTGCCACTCAGCGCTTACAATTGTCTACCTGTCGGATGTTCCGCCTTCATCAGAGCCTGGCTCACTGGGAAGGAGTGCATGGAATATGCAAGGATGGACGGTTCAAGAATTTCTGGCCCCCGGAATTGTCCTCTTTTATCGGAAGGATTGGTCCCTATATACCAGTGATTGCTCTCACAACCACAAGGAGTCTTGCACGATCATGCGGGAGTTGGGAGACATGACAGGCATAGATGCACAAGCTCTGGTGGCCTTCCTTCCGGGGATGAGAGGTGCCAGAGAGAAATTGCAATGGGTGTTGAAGCGGGTCACCATGCAGCAGGAAGATATTGCATACTCATTATTCGGCATCTTCGGTGTCAACCTACCTGTTATATATGGTGAGAAGAAGCAAAAAGTGCTTGGACGACTGTTGCAGGAGATCATGGCTCAGTCAGGCGACATTAGCACCCTGAACTGGGTCGGACAATCATCCAAGTTCAATAGCTGTCTGCCCACCGACATTACTTCGTACAACTCACCACTGCGCACGCTGGAATCTCTGTCTGAAGATGAAATTCAGACGTTGATATCCTCACTCCCACCCACAATACCTGTGGATTTGGCTTCGGAGCTTTACATCCTGCTCAACAAACTGAAAGCTCCTCATTTTGGGAACTGCAGACTGCATCTGCCTTGCATCGCATTTTGTGTCACAGCAGTCAGATGCCATGTTCAAGACCAGGAGGGACAGCCCATGTATGACCTCAAGGTGGAGGGGCCTCTAGACCTGCAGATCACCATGGAAGACAAGCTACTTCAGTTCTCACCCCTACGGCCCATTAGGCAGACATTCTTGCTTGTTCGTCCATGGGATCGTGATCTTCTCGAGCTTCCTGATTTTGCGGAGCTGCCTGGCTTAGCAGAGCTTCCTGACGTTGCAGACGACACGCAGAGCGAGGAAGATTATTGGTCTGCACCAGAGTCTCCATCACAGGATTCCCCTCGGGGATCCCTTAAAGCTCAGGAGTTGGTTGATTCGGAACTGTGTTCATTGCGATTGATGGTTCGCCTTCGACAGCCTTTTATTGCAATTTTGCTAGCGCAGCAGCGCGGCGATGAATACAAAAGAATCGCGTCAGATCACCATATCATTGCACAAGTCAAAGCCATTTCTTCTATTCCGGACGTCAGGACACTGGAGATATTGTAGTGGTATGCATTTTTTGGAAGCAGAGGTTGTTGAGGAGTTTTTGATTAGTACCGCAACAGGTGCTACTTTGCACTCGGAGTATGGTGACTCGCTACTACAGGAATGCAGCAGTCTTCTAGCGCACCTGCTTAGTTTTATACTGATGCATTCATAAACATGTTGATGCCCAAATCCCACATGCATTCTATGATGCGGCGTTCATCGGGGTCCCCTGGCTCGTCGCCGCAGGGTCGTTTCCAGTGAGGTCAGGTCCGGGCCTCGACATGCGGCCACGATCTGGCAAAGGAGGATGATCTTGGAAATGTCCTGATGTAACGCTAAGAATATAGAAGACTTACACAGCGACATCCCTCCTCACTCGACTCTGCACAGAAAAAAATGTCCACTCTGTCGCAGCTTTCGTATTCTTACCCGTACAAGTGAAGTACCTGTGAGTAGCTGATATTGTTCCTCCCCGAGTAGATAACCGTGCATTCCCCCCGCTGCGAAGCAAGAAACATCAGCGAGAGTGCCTCACCAGAAGTTGAAAGGACTGAACGATGCCCGTTGCATCGGGTCTCTTCAATGACCTTGCTCACGTCCATCACGAACTTGGGGTCGTTGGTGTTGGCTTCGAGCTCTGTGATGTCGAGACAGAGTTCTCATGCTTCATTTTGGCACCTGTACAGAAGGGGGATGGGACGATGAAATGTACATCTCTGAGCTCTTTCTCGAGACGAATACGATGAAAATTACCGGAATCTGGGGCTCTTCCATGACATTCATCCCTTGGGTGTGCGGAATAACCGGGATGCCACACAAGAGAGGAATGTGGGGTGGGGAGGATGATCTCAGCACAATCTGGGATAAGCTTGCTGCTGCTAATATCGAGCTACGGCAAAAGGAGGATGAATTGGAGTTCAAGAATAAAGAGATCATCGATTTTATTTAGGAACACTATTCAGGAACACAGTGGTCGTGTCGTGGACTCAAGGGGTGAAGTAGAAGAGTCCAAGAGTCAGGTTGCTGGATGCCATGGAGTAGTAAGACATAGTGGTACCTGCAAACCGAACTCTCATTGAATCAAGTACATGTGAGAGACGTGCATAGCGAAGAAGAACACAGGGGTGCACTGAATATGGCCATCCTCAAGCCTGCTTTCAAAGAGTCTATAAGTAAAAGAGAATGATAATTTGAGGGCAGACCCCTTGCATGAAAAACAGAAGACCAGAGCCAAGTGTTAATGCTGACTATGACCAAACTACGACAGTGAAATAGTAAGATCGCATCTGATGATGGTCGTTCGGCATTCCGCTGCGAAGCTAGCACTCGGACTATCCTTGGATGTGATAGTAAAGTGAGAACACAACAGATGCTAGCTCTTGCATTCCGAAGAGCCGTCAAAAAGACTACTTTCCATGACAATACTAAAAGTATGTCGACTGTGCAGTAACAGGCGGGCATAGCTTAGTCAGCAAGGTGAATTCGAACTTGACGTGGCCCAGTACTTGCAGGGTCGTTATTTTAATATAAAATTCAATACTCAAAGAACTTCGAGAAATGCTGAGATTCAAGATTCGAGACTGCCCAGATTTGGATTCTCATCAAAATGAACTTGAACTTGAATTAGTGCTAGCTGTTCATTGAACTATATGAATGCATTCGAGATTGCTTTTTAGCCACTGGTGTCATCTTTTAATTTACTTACTCCAGTTACCGGTTCACACTTAATGTACGATGCTACGACTTTCAAGTGTTGCATAGCTTTTCTGGCCTTTCTGCACCTGATAATTATGCGCCTTTATGGCACTTGTGATCAGACAGCCAACTTTATAACTCACAGCGGCGTGTGACACTCCCAAAGTGCGCCCCCAAAACTCACATGCAAATTCACGCTATGTAATTCACGGCGGTGAATTCAGCATCACCACTTTCGCAGTACACTAGTCGCTATGCCTCCTTTGACATTGTGGCTGTTCGCTCAGGTGGTGCCGTTCATCCCACCGCGGCGTCCTGTATATAGCCTCTCGCGTCGATAACGATCTCGGTTGGTTTGCTTACCCGGTTCACATCTCCTCACTTTGTCGGGTCCCATTTTGAGTGCTGCTGTGCATGTCATTTGAGATCAGACAGCCCTCATGCCCCAAAACAAGAATGGCTGTGTGGATTTGATCACAGCATATTTCTCTGCGATGAAGAGTCTCACAGAATGATGGAGACCCTCTCAGCATTGGCCACTGAGGTCGAGGATGCACGTATGATATGAGCTCCCCTCTGGCGTATCTTGAATCTGCCTGACCAGTGGAAGTGACCCGCGTCTAAGTGACCTGTTATCTCGCCCTTTTTCAGGGCAAAAGCCCATGAGGAACAGAACGGATATGTGCTTCTAGTCCAGTCGGACCTGCTATTTCCAGATATTCCAAATGAGCAACAAGGGACCACAGCCATCCCATGGGTATCCTGCAAGGATATCGGAAGTAAGCTCTGCAATCTGCTATGCCTTGTTGCAGTGTATCAATTGATGAGTCATGCCAAAGAGTCAAATGTGCCACTCAGTCCAAGACTCCAAGTACACATCTCTGCAATTTATTTGCCAGCTACATTCGCGGAACTGCTATCAGGCAAGGCAAGTAAGATAGCGCAGAAGGACAGCACAGGGAGTAACGCAAAACAGGGCAGTGATCAGCCAGGTAATGTGACCTAAGCTTGAGACAAACTTCAAAGCCCAGCAACCTGCTCACAGATTTCATGCGCACATTGGACCTATATGACCCAAACCACTGTTACGCTGGGCTCGGAAGCCTTTGCAACACTAAAGTTGAATGTCCGGATGTGTGCGATGGGCAAGGTGCAATAATCCACCCGCGGGACTACTGGACGAAATTACGCCATGCAAAATTTGTCGAAGTAGAAGTATACCTTGAGCTGTTGTCCCAACTCGAGACTCAGAAAATCGGCGTACCTGCTGGCGGCAATGCCCGCCTTCATTCGCTGTTGCACACAGCAAGCACATCGTTCTCGCTTATTTCTTAGTTGTTTTGTACTAGTAGCACACCCTTTGCACCATGAAGAATACTGCTGACAAAGTAAAAGAATGGCATTTGAGCAAACTAGAGATGAGGAATGGCATCCAATTAAACCAAAGAAAAATAAATTTGAAAGAAAAAATTGTGATGTACGGCGTTATGTACATAGCATGGAAGGTGAGAGGATGTGTTTGTCGCCAGGAGGGTGCAACAGAGATGAGGGAAGGAGCTGTGTGCCAGCCAGATGACACTGGAGGCTGCAAGTAGGTATTCTGAACTGGGTGTTGATGGAATGGGGAAAGATCCAGAACAAATGTTGGTTGACAAGATTGAAGTCCGATGGGGGTGATAGCAAGTGAGGGTTTCAGAACATGCATGAAATAGGCCGGCTTACTTCATGTGCAAATGTCAACCCATCGAACAGTCATTCCTGCCCCTTCCATCACTTGTCCTTGACTCCTCTCCTCATTACCGCCTTCCTCATCCTCCTGTCCTAAAGCTTGCGCGTTTGGGACACTGGTTTTCTCACTGTGTTTGCAGTGCACACTTCCTGACATGTTCAGGTCGGAGTTCTGGTACTGCTGTAGGAAACATTCTCGCTGCAGCCCTGCAGAGCCACATATTACGGAGTACGTCGAAAGCCCAGTTGTCCGGACATCAGTATAGTCACTCCCAGTCATCTCCGACAAAACCTGCTCAAACCCGACGCTTTCCCGCACTCTCCGAGCCTCGGACCCGCCGGACTACCATCGGAGATGCACCGGACCCGCTCGCATACCTTCGGAAACCCGTCCGTCCTATGTCCTGTCCGTTCTGTCCAACCCCACTGGTGCGTAGTAGCTTATTTCCCATGGCTGATGCAGTATACAGCGTTATTACCTGTGTTCTCACACGTCCGCAGTGCCTCATGTCAGTTTACATATCTCCAGACCCAATGTTTTCCTATTTTCGATATTCCGGATTTCTACGTAGTTAGTTATATAGGACTGATAGTATGACCAAGAACAATTACTTTACTGTAGGTGGGACTTCCCATCTACTTGGTCACATACCTGTCCTTACCTGTTACCTGGCTGAATATACCTGGTTCTCACCCGTTCCGCACCCGCTTTGCACCCGCAACCCTTGTCATTCGTTTCCCTTGACTTTCCCTTGTTTCCGGACATAGTCCGACGCTTTCCGAACCCATTCCCTTGCTATTACCCTTAACCCGACGACCCGAAGCTCCGGACCCGCTTTCCCACACCTTGGACTTGGTAGTATACCTTTGGACTTGGTCCGCATACCTTCAGACTTGTTTCTTTACCTTTCCGTGACCTTAGATACTAACTATCAGACTTATCTCAGTAGCAGACCCCTTTAGGGTCGAACGTTCTTGTCTTGCAAGAGAAGCAGCAGGCATAGCATTCACCCAACATTATATCCGCCTACTGCGGAGTTGTTTCCCACACCGCATGGAGTTGCAAGTGAGCTGTGAATGACAGGTGGGACTTAGCAGTGCTCCTGGGCAAAATGAGGGTGCTGGATGGTGTTGGAGGGCTCTGAGGGAATGGGTTGGTTGTATAAGGTGCGGTTAGGCACAAGGAAAGTGGTGCAAAATGTTGGGTGTCATGGCAGCGAAGATCAACGCCTGCAATAAATGGGCGACTCACAAAACATAGTTGAGTGAGCGGCAATGGGTAGCCTGCGGTTGATGATGTGTTGCTGGAGTAAGAGGACTACAAGGGGACCGGAAAACACGATGCCATAAAACAGGAAAACACGGTCGATGCAGTCAAATGCTGAGCGCGAATTCCTGCAAAGTGAGTACACTGGATTAGTAATTTGATGTCTGCATGCGCAAACAATGTTCTGTCACAGCCACCAGAAGGAGAAGCCAGATTTGAGCCAGATTTCATTTGAGCTGTTCATAAACATGGCAAGTACCGAGAGCTACCATGATGATCCTCCCTTCGTTATACATCCAGATCGCTCCCTTACTTTTCGGACAGTGGATAATTATCCTGAACAATGTATCGGTATTGATGGACAATAGTCCATTTGAAATATGACAGTATGGGCTGGAGACAAGTATGGTTCACGCAACTATCAAATCATTATGCGTCGGAACTCTTGCTGTGCACATCTTATGTGATACCGTCATTGCTGGACATCGGACCCCGATGGCAAGAAATCGGGACCCTAGTCTGTTTGGAAGCGAAGATCACTCGGGATTTTTGCGCAGCCGCCCAAATTTACATAACATAGAACTTTTGTTTGGTTAGAGTGTCAGGGACTGGCGCACCCGAGCGCTGTTATGATGGTGCTATCACTTGTGCCCTTCTACTTATCAGCTTCTATTGTGCCATTTGCTTGGGTGGGTACTATTCTTAGCTGATCGTTTGCTCATTAGGATTCACTGCCAGCTTCCCAAGATACCATTATACATTGGCTCTCTTAGCTGGTGCCTTAGCATCTCACCTCCCTTCATAATATATATGCAGGGCCAAAGGGATATATCCAACCCACATCATCAGGTGGGCGCTCCAGGCGATAAAGTCTAGAGCTCATTATGGACAGGAGATGACTGGCGCATCAGGGAAAGCTCTGGAAAACCTTGTTCTGAAATTAGATGAAATGTGATCTAACTTGCGTGAATCTACGACAATTTACCACATTGACGTGCATTTCCGGTTCCTACCAAGGCAGCATCAGACCACGTTGCCAATCCCCACCCCAGAAAGAAAAAAAGAACTTTTTCATAATCCCGTCCATCCTTCGATGACAGTGTCTGTCTAGTACTATGGTCCTTATGGTAGTCTCTATCTAGGTTTTCGGTTTTGGGAACTTCAGTGTAAGTATAGCTGGTGGTATGGACCAGCGGTGCTCCAGACGATAAAGGTAGTTAGAGCTTGGCATGGACAGGAAATCACCGTTCCATGTAAGCACAGCTGGCAGTGCTCCAGACGATAAAGGTTAGAACTTACCATGGACAGGAATCACATTTCCGTGTAAGTGTTCCATGTAAGTACAGCTAGTGGTATGGACCGCTGGTGCTCCAGACGATAAAGGTTAGAGCTTAGCATGCACAGGAACTCACTGGCCCCATCTGTCCAGGTCAACTATAGGCGCCAACGCTGCCGCCGAAATCCACTCTGATCCGCTGGAACGGACAAATATGTTTGTGGCCGTAAATGACATAGTGTACTATGGGGCCGAACCGCTTGTCCAGGGTCCACCAGATCTTCCTTCCATTTCCTTCCGGATTGGCATACAATGTGCTGTGCCCAGCCACAACGGTTCACCTGCCACTTAAAAGAGAGCCACAAGGCAAGAGAAAATCAAAACACCCCCTCTTGCAAAGGATCGCAAATTTTGTCTCGCATTCGCCTACTTCACTTGCCGTCCAGAATCTACAGATGGATAGGTTAGTTACTCACTTGTCACGAATAAATACATGAGCTTACCATGATCAAGTGAACCAAACTTGTCGTCTCCTACCACAGACTCCATCAGTCTCTTGCAGGAATATCTCAAGGCTATTGCAAATTCAGTCCAAGATATTTGCAATGTCTTACAGTCGTTCAAGAAATCCCAGCCAGAGGATTAAAGTAAGTTTGCTACACATGCAGCCTTGTCTTCAAACGCTCACCCATGTACACCAGACCACAACACCGAACCCTATCCAGATATAATGAGACCAATAGATCCTCAAGATGATCCGACTTCTAGCCCGCCGTGTGTTATGAAATCAGTCCCGGAGGATGAAGAGTACGTGACAGTGGAGGAAGAGGTACTGGAGGTATCTCTCACAGCTGGGGATTCGCAACTCTAGAAATGCGAATAAATATTTGATGCAGTGATTTGTCGTGCGATGATATCGAGACTGATGGGAGAGCACGAGGCTGGATTGTTTTTGGGCTGCTGACCTGTATAATTCTTTATGCACTCCATATTATGACTTCTCCAATACAAAGCTCCCTGTCTGCTGTCTGCAGTCGATGATTAACTACGGCAACGAACATTTGTGCCCTGCCTGCTTACTTTAATCTATTGTACCGATCAACGGTCCCTGAATTCCCCCCTCTTGGATGATGCTCAGTGCTCGCCCTTGAAAGTCCACTGCCTTCTATGAAGACCACTTTCCCAGTGACATGTCCCAAGATCATTGATGAAGATGCCGCCGCATGTGTTTTCAGTTGAGTGCTACAATAGTAAGTAAGCTTCGCCATTAGACGCAAGGCGAACATAACGGGCGCTCATTCTTATTGTGATGAATTGGCACAAAGCTAGTGTGGGACCACTGCCGAATAGCATCAGTCGGTGCCTTCCGTATCATTGCCGTTGGGTGTTAGAAGCGATGGAAATATGTAGGGAGAGTTTTATGGTCTCAAGGCCGATGGTCCCACTTCCACCTGAGAGTCCGTGAGGAGATCACGGACGAGCTGACCCCTGGACATGTAAGTTTTTCACTCGCTGGTAGCTTTGTAGGAGGAGGAGAGGAGAAGAGGAGAACCAGTGGCGATTAGGTCAACATTGTTGCTGCCAGAAATTGTCTCACAAGTTCGTATTTCCCATGCATGTGTTAGAATAGCTTAGGCTTGTCAACGTTAACAGGCAATGAAACGGATGATGTTTTTGTTCTCTTACATATGACGCTCTTCATGATGTCCTCAGATTGACAACAATGGCTGCCAGTCTGCCAGGGTATGACTCAGATATGATTGCCCTCACACTCTGAGCCTATGAGTGTCGTCAATTCGAAGCCGCACCACGGCGAATCAAAATCCATGTGCCTAGATGTATCGTTAAAGAATCACGACGGGCCGAGCTACCGCGATCATTGATTAATATTGATTGATCATCAATATACTCGGCCTCTGATTCTCGTCAGAACCTTGGCACACTCATGGTGGTAACTGAATGCTCACCTGTTGTCAACTTGATGTTGAGGTATATGATAATCTGAGCTTCTCATGAGCGAACTCCATTGACATTTAGCATAGTGCATCCGATAAGCTCAAGATGGCCCCAAGCTGATATCAAAAACTATCTATTGGCAATTTGACAAGTATATTCTTGATCCTAATTCAGCTTCCCTTCAAACAAACCGGGATCTGTCTATCAACGATTCTCTGTAGTGAAACCAATGTCCACGCTGGCCCTTATGCAATCACCATAACTAATCGTCAAGAAAATGATCCTCACAAAAGAAAATTGCAATGATGTCATGTCAGCATCCTGGACATTAATGTAAAAAAAGACTCACCCTTGTCCAATGAGCGCAAGAACAGCCGCGATGATGTCCATCCATGCAACACCTATATGCTCGATCGATGGAATGACAAGGGCAGTTGCAGCAGATAGAATTAGTGACCAGACCACTCTGGCAGGTAAATGAATGAGTTCAAGTTTGATAGAGCTATATCATGGAGACTGACGCACTAGTGGCTGTGACCTCTGCACTTCAGGAGCGCACTACATCCACATTATAAGAACCAATTGGATTCACCATGAAGTCGACCTATTAGAATCAGTGAATTGCTTCAAGCGCAGGGTGAGAGTAACTAGCAAGAAGGATTTACCCCCATTCCAGTTGTGAAAAGGCACAACAAATTCAACCAAAGACCCATTGGACCCCCAATGTACGCCGTGATCAGCCCTGACGCCCCAATAGACAATGGGACTATGATCAGCCCACCGATCCACGTCGCTCTCAAGCAGTCTTCAGGACACCACACTCCTTCACGCTTCTTCTGCCATCTTCTTACTACAATGTCCGATAGGCGGCCAGCAACCGGTGCTCCGACTGTTAAAGATGCGTTGGTGAACTGTGAGTACCATGCTCTGCACTTACTAAAGTTTCCCAGTCCATTTGGGAGGAAACATGCCCCAATGATGGCCTGATTTGTGATATTATACCGGATGCCCTATAACACGATTAGGATCCAAGATGGGAGATGTCAGTCAGCTTACAATAGTATACACCAGTGGTACGAGGAGAACTAGATTGTTTGATGTGAGGATGAACTACACAGCCAGTATCAATGCACCGAAGTCACTGATGACCACTAGAGTCTACACAAGCATCTACATCCCACACGTAAATAAGAGTGGTAATCAGCACACAACGTACCTTAAATGCACTCATGACTGCGAATAGGTTTGGACTCCGAAGCAACCAGAGACTGCTCAGAGGATTAACCCATGTGATATGAATCCATCTCTTGCGCGTCACTTTATCAATGCCCAATGTGCCGGGATGGCTCATCTCAGGAAACGAAAGGTGTATTAGAAGCATCTCGAGCAGTCCCCATACACCAAGGCAATAGTGTAAATTGCGCCAAGACCAATACTGCGCTGCCACACCTGTTCAAATGCATCGCTAGAGTCGGCATGCATAAACGTCCAGAATGTATTTACCTCCAAAAAGTGTGGCCTGAGACAGTTGAGTCAGTACCAAACCGACCAAACCATTCAATCATCATGATCCCTCACACCAAAAAATACCCCAATAGCAGTTCCCCTCTTCTCTGATTTATAAATGTCACCAATACCACCAGCACCCAAGGACATTAATCCCCCAGAACATCCAAATGTCTGCATGAATCGCCAGAATAACAGACTCCATAACAAATTCGACATCGCAACACCACAGCTCCCGATGCATAAAAAGAGCATGCCCCACAAATATATCAATCGCTGTGCGTCTGCAGGACTGTTATTGAAATTCAAAACTACCACGAGTTCACGACATGCTAAGGATGCACATACAGAAAGACGAAAAGCAGCCCATACCAATGCTCCGACGGCACTCGCTAAAATCGACAGACTGATGGTCAAGCTAGGGAAACCGCTCTATCGCCAAATATGACATCTGATGAACCTACAACATGCACCTGATGACGGCATGTGTCGAGTCAAGATCTCTAGCTATTTGAGGGATAGAGGGCACAAATGTCACTGAGACAAACACTGATCCACATTCATCAGGCGTCCACATCAGCAGTACACTTTAATCCCAGTACTCACTAGGCAACAAATCCACAACAGACACGAGAAACACGATCCACCTTCTTTGGTCCGGCTCAAATCTATCATAAATAAGTTCATGCACAGCGGAAGCCAGCAGAGGGCTTTCTTCTGAAACCATCGTGAATCACAAACTGGGACAGGGCTGAAGAGATTTGTATCAATAATGATGCATGCCCAGCCAAGCCCAGGCCCGTGAAGGATGCGGACCGAAGCAGCAAGGCCCCACTTGTCGTGGGTTTAGAATGGCCTGTCGAGGTATATTGTGTTGGGTATTCGCTGCCTCAAAGTGGAGAAGAAGCTGAAGCTTCTTTGCTTGTACTTCTTCTTAAAGTGGTACAGAGATTGCATGTTGAAAGATAACGCACTGGTTTATGCATTATCTTCCAAGACTCGAAGCCGCATCATCGTCTTCACCCAGAACTGAGCACTGTAAAATGCGTGCACATGCTTCATCCTAACCTCCACGTTATAATTTGGAACCAGAAATTATATCATACTAGAGCAGAAGAAAGATAAGGAGAGAGGGGGGAAACACGTAGATGGCACGCTACCATTGGTAACCTTAAAAATTGAGTCCAAGTCAAGCTTCATGCATGCATGCATCATGACGTGACTGAGTTGGCAGTTCAGAATCCAGATAACATGCACAAACACAAAAATCTTAGCCTAGACAGTAGTTAAGTTACAGCTGATTGCAAAATTATGCGGAAATGCAGAAGTTGAATTTGCATCTCAGAAACACCCGAGGTAGGACCCCGTAAGTGTTTGGCTTACAACCACGCATTTGAAGCACTCCAAGCATGCCACTAATACACAGTCTCACTACATACTATTAGTTACCACTAGTTCGTGCATCCCCACATCTCGTGCATTGTTCAAAACACTTTTCTACTACAAATCCTCAAACTAAAACATGCATATGAAATGATAAATAATAAGAACACCCTACAAGCTTCAACGAGTATGATCTGATGAGAAACAAAAGAGATAAATTTTTGGTGGTGACAATGGCTCTTAATGTCACCTGCCAGACCCTGGTACTGCCGCAGCAGAGTTTGAAACTCAGACGGGCTAGTGGCAATGCATCTGAATGTGTGCACTTGAGCTGGTGGGAAGCAGAAAATCCTACCAAAGAGGCTCGCATTCCAGCTGCCATCCATGATATATTGATACCTTGACTTGTGTTTATAGCAGTCTCCGGAGTGCTACTATAGCTTACAAACTCATCAAGCCCTTGCAGATAATGCTCAATTTTCAGTGCTATTTGGTTTGAACTCTGAAATGACGTGCACAAACCATGGGCACAAGTGCCATCTTTCTCGCAAATGTGAGATACTCAAACTACTGGCACGGGCAAAATTACATTGGTGCCCACAATACGATTACTACATAGCCAGTACACTGTACATACAGTATACCTTCCTTAATATCTAGCGCTGAACGGGCTTCCAACTGGCCAGTGTGACAATACTGTGATGATCCATTACATTTGTGTGACTGCACGAGATGTGCATGAAGTAGTGGTAACTAATAGTAGTTGGCTTGCAGCATGTTCTCACTCAGGCGGTGCTTACAGGGTCCTACATCAGGCATTTCTGAGACGCAAATTCAACTTTTGCATTTCCACATAATTTTGCAATCAGCTGTAAGTAGTTCCTTTTATACTACTTACTATCAGAGGGCAACATGAGCATGCATATTTACTGCAGCAGCCCACCCAAAATGCTCTCCATGCACATCGTAGATGCACTGTGGACCCGTATACCACAGGATGAGGAGGATTTCGACACCCAGTTGCCTTCCTATGGCTACAGGACCCGCCAGCAGCCTAAAATCTGGCTGGTCCGCCGTGCTATCTGCGATCAGCACGTTCGTGAGCACCAGGCCAGCATTCAAGAGTGGCACAATTTTGCTGCTTTCCAGGCTCACCTCGATGAGCAACAACTCTTTGCCCACCACCATTTAAATGCTGAGAACTTTTTGCAGAAGCCGTCGAACCTGTATGTTCTCACCTGTCCAGTAATTCTGCTTTGTGTGACTTACCACAATCTAAGGTCCTTGTCCAGGACAAGCCTTTGCTCAAGGACATGATCGATGCCCATCTTATTGAAGAGCACCATCTTATGGCAGAGCACTGGTCTGAGGTACACGACATGGTCCAGTCAATCCCTACTCGTCTCTCTGAATGCAGTTCGACCAAAGCTCCTGTCAAATGTGGTCCCGTAATATCCCCTGTTGCCCTGACTGCTAGCTCTATGCTGGTTAATGTCAACGAGAAGGGAATCACACTTTCACAGGGGGGAAAAGGAAGAGCCAAGGAGATATCTGACTCCGATGCCCAAGAAGAGCCTTCTGCATCTCCAGCTCAGGTCACCTCTTCCCTCTCCAAGATCACTTCCATTACCACCCATCTCGAGACCCTCCTCGCTGACTTTATGTTGCAACGTCCAACCTTGTTAAAATCCTTTGCAGTCCGCCCCTCAGGCCTCCACACTTGAAGCAGCGGTGGGAAGGAGCCTGGGTCTCAACAAAACATTTTTGTTTGACTTGCTGGCAGTTGTTTTGCTCCTAAATATGTACTGAGTTTGACTAAACAAACGACCAAGCTCACTGCCCGGGTACCACAGGTATAGGTTAGGCTGCAGACCCACCAGCACCCTTACCGGTAATGAGAAATCATCAATCATCCGAGTCATGCACAATCACGGGTTACCCATACCTGTGCTCAGTGCTGTTTCATAGGACTCATGCAAGCAAGCGCTCTGTAAGGGCCCAAGTGCTAAGATAACTGGGTACCACAATCTCCACAGTGCGGTCTCCAAGCATTCAAATAGCCATCTGTGGAGGAAGATATCCTCAATTGTGCCCCATTTTCCATTTTTACCTGTGACACCTAACTGATCCTGATGTCATGTACCTCAGATTATACCACCCTCATCTTCGACATCGGCGATGTTTTGTTCTCTTGGTCCCCACCTCTGTATCCCCAAATGCTCTACGTAGAATTCTGTCCTCTTCCACATGGATTGACTATGAGAGGGGGAGAGTTTCCCAGGCTGAGTGACATGCTAGGGTCAGCAGCGAATTCTCTATAGACTCTGCGGAGGTTGGTTGTGCATTCCAAGATGCTTGTGACTCTTTGCAATCCAACAACGAGCTCATATCGGTTATTCAACACCTCAAAGCACACTCGAATGGAATGCTACATGTCTTTGCCATGTCAAACATTACTGTGCCTGACTACGAATTTGTTCGTACCAAGCCTGTTGATTGGGCGTTGTTCGACGACATCTTCACATCCACTGGGGTGGGTGAGCGGAAGCCTAACCTTAGCTTCTACAAGACAGTGCTTTCGAGCACAGGGGCTGACCCCTCCCACACCATCTGTGTGGACGATAAAATGGAGAATGTCCTATCTGTGCGTTCGCTAGGAATGCGTGGAATTGTTTTCGAAGATCACTGTCAGGTTGTCCGCACACTTTATAACCTACTTGGAGATCCCGTCGAAAGGGGCAGACAATACTTGACCTTGAATGCGAAGAAACTCCTATCTATAACCAACAATGGCATCTCCTTATGGGAGAACTTCTCTCAGCTCCTGATATTGGAGGCCACTGACAACCAGTAAGAGGATTACCATTCTTTCCCCGCACCCATTGAACAGCATGTCAGGAATCTTGTCAATTTGACTGATACACCCCACACATGGAATTTCTTCCAGGGTATGTATCAATTCTTTTCACCATTTAGTTGACTGATTTGTTATCAAGAAAACCATTGCTGACTACTGAGGAATATCCCTTTGACTTGGACACCACTTCCCTTGGGTTGACCTTAATGGGCAGCCCTGAGGATGTAGCACACCCTGTCATGGATGACATGCTTGACTGCATTGATGATGATGGGATCATTCAGGTATGTGCATTCAATTGTCTTTCCAATGCGCTGGCCAACCTCCCAGTAATCACAGATATACTTTGACCATCACCGACCTCGGTTTGATCCGGTTGTGTCCGTCAATGCACCCACATTGTTTTATTCTTATGGACGTGGCCATCAGCTCGACTGCACCCTTCACTGGATATGCGAGGTGCTCCTGCATAGAGCTTATCCCAACAGCATGCGATATTACACGACTCTGGAGTGCTTCCTTTACTTCCTTGGCCGGTTGCTTCAAATCAGCAACGACACCTACTTGGCAGTCTATTTAAAACTGCTGCTGATCGAACGTGTTCAGGAGCGCATAGGGGCTGAGGGTGACACTCTGGCACTCTCTATGTGTCTCCAGCTTTGTGCCTACCTTGAACTATGCAACGACGTTGATCTTCACACTTTTCTTCCTCTGCAATGTGAAGATGGAGGCTGGGAAATCGGGTGGATTTATAAATATGGGACCTCCAGTATTCGTATTGGAAATCACAGTCTTGCAACATCCCTGGCCGTGAAAGCCATTCTGGAGATGCAACATTTCCCTAGTCCCCCTCCACTCCCTTCCACAGTACTCGCCAAGCTGGAGCAGGCTCATACCACCGCACAATCTTCTCCTACACGCTGTCGATCTTCATTGCTGATCAGTTGTAAACCACAACAAAACAACAAACCTAGCAATGCTACTGCTCAGTGGTCCTTATGCTGAGAAGCACTGGGTACAGTAGTTGTTCAGTTGAGTGGCCTGACCCTTGGTAGTGCACCACACACTTCGAGTGTGAGGGGTTTAGGTTGGAGGATAGAGATAGACGAGCACAACTAAGTCTGGAGTGACCTAGCTGTGTTGGAGGACGAAGAAAGAGGGCAGCAAAGATGATAGACTGGACTGGATGGATAGAATGGCAGTGGGACAGTGTTCCAGGTGAACAAGGTCCAAGAAGACGTGGAAGGATGAAAAATGCGAAGCCAACTGAGGCTTCAGAGAGAACTGGACATGAAATGGTGAACTGAAGAAGTTGATTGCTCTGTAGCTAAAGTACAGGGGTTTATATAGAGTAGAGTACCTGTGTACATCTGTGTATGAAAAGCAACACTCCAGGCAATGAGTAAGGCAATGAAGAGGGCAATGAAAGGGGGGAATGGAATGAATGTGCTGCGCTTCAGAGGCAATTACTGAGCAATTTCGAAAAATAGAACAAATCCTATGCAGAATGAGTCATAAAATGGAGAATGAGTCATAAGGACAAAGAATGAGTCAGAGAATGAAAAAGCGATGATAAAGCAGGGCTGTGACCATTACAAACCATGACTCATGACCTCAGTCATCATGACCAATTGCTATGCAAGCATGACAAAGTGCTGTGTGGTGATGATGCAAGAGCTGTGACGCAGCAAGGACGCAGCATATGGGCAGTGGAGGATGGAATGAAGAGATGATGCTATGATGCCATGATGATGTGATGATCCGAATGCTCTGCTGCAGAGATGTCATGTGGTTGTTGGTACAGAATATCGACATGCAGGGATCATGGGATATACACAGTCTGTAAGACGCTTCCCCAGCATGATAAAGGGATTGGTCATCTGCATAGGGACTTGGTTGTTTGCAATCTCTGGTGAGCATTAGGATGGAATGGCATGATGTCCACAGTGATCATGAAGGTGAGGTGCGAGTGGATAATGGTTTGAATGGTTCGACGAATATAAGCCGCTGAAGAGGATTGGAAATGGTAGGGAGATGAGGACAGGATGAATAAAGATGCGATTTTCGACGTATTGGTGCATGTGGCATGGTCTGGCTGATGCTGAGGTTGTCTGGGAGAGTAGTGGGTGAAGATGGGAGAGCATTGGAAGTGTGTGAATGGGGGAAATGTGAATCAACCATGTTGAAGGCGGGATGCCATAATACTGTTGAAAATCACTAAAAAATCGAAAAATTAAAGGAAAGGAAGGGAAACAAATGAAAAGGTGAGTAAGGAATGATATGGGAAATGAAGATATAAATAACAAAAACCATGTTCTCACTACCAAACACGTTTGGTGCATGACACTGGTGAACTTGAAAGCAAGTACATGTTTCGTGGAGGTATCTCTACACTACACACGCACATTTGTCGGTATGTTCACGTCTTCTTTCTCTTGAATGATCACTAATATTATATATCTATCAGTAATAAAGCCCATTTTCAACTTTACAAGTCATGCTGCGAAGCCACAAACATCACCATGCACCCTCGAGCGGTTCCAACTGGTGAGGTTCAATCCCTGTGAGTTACATTTGCTGTATTGTAGTGTGCTGTACTGATTCATAGATAGTTCAAGGCAATCCACCCTCAATGGCAGCCTTGCCCTGAAAGTGCCCATGTTTACCAAGGCAGGGCTTCTGGAGTATATTATGGAGTTGATTGTGACCGAGGACAAGGTGTTGCAACTCGTCGACAAACCAGCCTTCCACAACTTGCTTCGTTATGTCCGCCCCACCCTTGCTGAAAGTGACGTGCTATATTGCACGAAACTTATGGAGACTGTTAAGGCCCGTGCAGTGCAGGTGATCAACGTCATTCATGAGCATCTTGCAAAGGTAGACAGTCAAGTCTCGATGACCTTCAATTCATGGACGTCAATCATTGGCGACCCTTTCTTCTCCATCACAGGCCACTATATCTGGAGCCCAGATGACAAACCCCAGCAATGGGAGTTACACCACGAGCAACTCAGCTTTGTGCACATCCAGGGCAATCATAGTGGTCAGAATACAGCTCGCTTGATTGTTGATACCATTGACAAATATGAACTACGAAATAAGGTAAAGTTTAGTCTACTACTTTGCTGTGCTGAATCTAATCAGTGTGTTGTAGGTCAGATGGATGACCTCTGACAATGCCACCAATAATGATACCGCCATGAAAGCAGTTGGACAAGAAATCGATCCTGAGGGTACACGGTGGGCACCTGATGCGCGCCACATCAGGTGCCAAGAACATATACTTAATCTCGCAGCACACCACTTCATTGATGCCATCGCCCCCACACCTCAAGCTGCTCTCATGAAGAAAATTTGACAAGCGCTTGATAATGGCAACAACACTGACCTCGACACCTTAAATAAACAGCTTTCTTCCATGGACGTCAGTAACAACAACAACGATGATGACACCTTATTTGATACCAGTGATTCACTTGGTAAAGCTCTTGCCCTCATCAAGCAGGTACATGCTATATTTTTTAGACTATTCTTTTGCTGATTGAGATCCTCAGATCTGAAAGTCCCCTCAAGCTCAAGCATTTTTCCGCAAGGCTTGCAAAGAGGAAAATGTACCTGAACTTGAGCTCTTACAATGGATCCGGACTCGCTGGGCGTCGCTATATAAATGCCTGGACTGCATGTTGATCTTGCATCAAGTGAGTTTTTTTTTCTTTCAATGTTTAAAAGTGGCCTGATTTTAATTAAATAGGCTGCAAACTGTTTCACCAACCTTGCTGACGAAAGCCACAAAGTGCCAACTCTTTGCAACAAGACTTACGACAACTTCAAGCTCAATCAAAGCGATTGGAGACACCTTGGGCTTATTCACTGAGTCCTCAAGGAACCAGCCTCGGCTCAGCAATCGTTCTCGTCAACAAAACATCCAACCACATGGAAAACGATCCCTATGCTAGAGTGCCTCGCTAATCAATGGAGATCCATGGCAGATGACCCACAATATCTTCCGATCGCTGATGTGATTAAGGCTGGACTCAAGAATGTCGACAAATACTTCAAGAAAACAAGTCATTCGGATGTTTATTTTATTTGTCTTGGTGAGTACTATCAATTTTTAAAACTTGTTCTTATCTAATATAATTTAAGTTCTTGATCCAAACTATAAGCTCGCATACATTGAAGGCCAGTGGGATTTTGGAGATGTTTCAGATGGCAGAGCTCATCTGGAGGCTGTGGTGAGTACTCGTCTATGTTGTTTTCCCGCTCTAATCTTATTTTTTTTGGTAGTTCGATGACTATTATACACCACCGAGTCGAATGCCTACTACCAACAAGCAATCTGCTGTCACGCACCAAACGTGTTTGGTAGCGAGAACATGGTTTTTTTATTTATATCTTCATTTCCCATATCATTCCTTACTCACCTTTTCATTTGTTTCCCTTCCTTTCCTTTAAATTTTCGATTTTTCAGCGATTTTCAACAGTATTATGGCATCCCGCATTTTTACGGCATTTTGCATTCAACGAGGTTTATTCACCTTTCCCCCATTCACACGCTTTCAACGCTCTCCCATCTTCACCCACTACTCTCCCAGACAACCTCAGCATCAGCCAGACCATGCAAAATTGCACCAATACGTCGAAAACCGCGTCTTTATTCATCCTGTCCTCATCTCCCTACCATTTCCAATCCTCTTCAGCGGCTTATATTCGTCGAACCATTCAAACCATTATCCACTCGCACCTCACCTTCATGATCACTGTGGACATCATGCCATTCCATCCTAATGCTCACCAGAGATTCCAAACAACCAAGTCCCTATGCAGATGACCAATCCCTTTATCATGCTGGGGAAGCGTCTTACAGACTGTGTATATCCCATGATCCCTGCATGTCGACATTCTGTACCAACAACCACATGACATCTCTGCAGCAGAGCATTCGGATCATCACATCATCATGGCATCATAGCATCATCTCTTCATTCCATCCTCCACTGCCCATATGCTGCGTCATTGCTGCGTCACAGCTCTTGCATCATCACCGCACAGCACTTTGTCATGCTTGCATAGCAATTGGTCATGATGACTGAGGTCATGAGTCATGGTTTGTAATGGTCACAGCCCTGCTTTATCATCGCTTTTTCATTCTCTGACTCATTCTTTGTCCTTATGACTCATTCTCCATTTTATGACTCATTCTGCATAGGATTTGTTCTATTTTTCGAAATTGCTCAGTCATTACCCCTGAAGCGCAGCACATTCATTCCATTCCCCCCTTTCATTGCCCTCTTCATTGCCCTACTCATTGCCTGGAGCGTTGCTTTGCATACACAGACGTACGCAGGTACTATACTCTATATAAACCCTGTACTTTAGCTACAGAGCAATCAACTTCTTCAGTTCACATTCCATGTCCATTCCCCTCTGAAGCCTCAGATAGGCTTCGCATTTTTCAGTCCTCATTCATCATCAACATCTTCCTTGACATTGTTCACCTGGAACCTTGTCACTCTGCTCTATCTCTATTCCAGTCCAGTATTCATTCCAGTTAGCTGCCCCGTGTGCAGCTTCATCTTTTCACACCTCCATCTAAACCTTCAACCACTCAAAGTGTTTGGAGTACTACAAGGGTCAGACCACTCCTTTGAACAACTACTGAACCAGCCTTCTGAGCACAGGAACCACTGACCAGTAGCGTTGTTTGGTTTGTTATTTTTGTTGAAGGTTTTAACAGACTGGCAACGAAGATCGACACCGCTCCGCCGACGAGAGCTGCCAGTGTACGCAAGCACTATGGCGACGATTGGATGCGCGAGGCTATTAGGATGCATAAGACATCAGACCACCTTACTCACAATCCTCATCAAGAGCTCAACATGTACTTGTCTTTGCCACTAGAGGAGACTGATGACATTGTGGCCTGGTGGGGGGTAAGTTTTCTTTTTGACTTGTTTTTTCGCTACTAAATCTACTTAATAGCTTCACTCGCTGCAATACCCTACACTCGCGCGCATCATGCAAGACTATCTACCCATTCAAGGCAGCTCTGTTCCTTCCGAACAAGCATTCTCAAGCGGAGGAATCACTTCGACTATCTGATGCAATGCACTCGCGACTGACACATTCACTGCACTACAACTACTGAAGGGAGCATATAGGAATGGGCACCTTTCTGCAGAAGTAGAGGCTGAGGGACATGCGGCTTCATTGGACATGTAACTATGAGTACAAATATCTTGCCTATGTTTTTTTTCTTGGCTGTAATTTTTTTGTGTTCGGTTCGCATTCAGACCGAGAAAAAACTGAACCTGACTGCTGCGAACTGTTCGCAAAGGTTCAGTCTAAGGTTCATTGAAATAACTAGAACCGAACCTTGGTCCGGTTTTTGGTTCTCGTCCAACCACCTCTGAACTGAATGGAACCGGACCGCAACAGCACTAACACCAATATGTAGTATATTGCCATCTATCTTGTCCTGCGAAAATAGCATCCGAGTCTGCGTGCATGATACATTGCAGGTGTCAAAGAGCTGTGTTGAAACAAAAGATAGTTCAAGTGTGAGGTGTTGGCTGCATGCAGCGGAAATCAGGCACCTGTACCTGTAGTGTTGAAGCTTAAAAGTATCAGATTAGACACAAGCCTTCATGCAAAAATGTCTCTAAACTGGTGAGAGTGAAGCATCAAGTCAGAGACACTGCCCACCCTGCTAATCCCTTTGACCATGAAGCATCAAGTCAGAGATACTGCCCATACTGCTAATCCCTTCCACCATGAAGCATCAAGCTGGAGTATTTTGGTATGTTTTATTCCGCAATTTTGACTTCCAAATGTGGTAATTCACAAAACATATCCTATTTTGGCTGTCCTCATGTCACACTTAAAAATAGATTGCTCCTCATATCAGGGCTTTCCCACATTATTCCCACACCCCGCATTTTTGTCCACCTACTGTGGGAATTACCCCACAACACCAAAAACATCGCCCATTTTGGGAATCTCCACAATATCAATTATTCCCACACCCTTCCCACCTCATTACAGCTTCACCACTACACTACAATAGATCCCCCCTTGTCTCTAAGTAGTAGTTTGGTATATATATGTGCAATATAATACAATAAACCACTTTTTTGTTTATTTGTGTGACAGCTCCCTCTCCCAGGGCTATTTTAAAATAACCTAGGATACAGAACATTTTCGCACTTTTGCCCCTTTGATAGGAAAGTGTTCCAGGGCATTCAGTACATGTTTAAGGGTGTATATGAAGAGATTCCCCTACCTGTTTGAGCCCCTAAAGCGCCCTACATCAATAGATATTGCATATATGCAGGAAAACACACAATATGTTCCCATTTGTTTATTTCTAGGTGGATAGACTTGGAAATATGATCCCCAGCATCTATTCAACAGTAAGAAAAATGTATCAGGAGATCAGGACCATAGGACAAGACCTTGTTGCATAGTGTACTCCCCCTCTCCTAGTGGTGTTCCCCTTGTGAAAATTTTTCTTGCAGGACCAGATCTCAAGGATTGCAGGGGGCCTATGTCTATGTATATCCTTAGTAGATATATATCATATATCTAGCCCATGACACCTACAGAATCCTTATACAGGAAGAGCAACTTGACACATCACAATTGTGACATTTCTGATGTGTTTTACCACCCTACCCTTATACAAATTATCTAAGCTACTCAGATACCATCATTTACCAATGTATACATGTTTATTATCCTAAGGATCAGTAATATTTATGGCAGAAAGTTGAGATCTGATGTAAAGGGGGTATTTCTACTGATAAGAAGCCCATATAGTAATCTAGGGTGTCATCAGTGATCAGACACCTGGGATGCCTCACTTATATATCCTTTATGACAGCCCCAAAGTGCTAGAAAGATCCATCAAGGATTGAGTGACTGACAAGCAAAATAACATATGTGTGAAATGTCACAATTGACATCTTTTCACACAAAGTCACATTTATATACCACACAGGTTGAAGATTTTATTAAAAATGTGTGGGATATATGGTAGACTACTTAAGGAACCTATAGTACATACTGCCCTGATGGTAGAGTGTTGGTGGAGGGATGTGGGTATAGAAGTGTTTGAATTGATGGCTCATAGCCATGTATACACTCACTGACCATTTTCGATGTGTTGGGCATTTGAAGTTTCCCACACTCAATTTCTTATCTATTTCACTTTCCCAGCTCTCAATTCTGGCTGGATCTTTCTGTAGCTTTGGATCTATGATACTGAATATATGTAAAATGTACTCCAGGTGTCTGATCATTAAATGATGATGATATGAAGGTATGTGCCCCTTATCAGTATCAATAGCAAGTATATACACTATCTCAAAACCATGGCCTATTTTGAGCTGATCCTGGCATCAAAAGCAATTATATATGCTATACCAATGATATATGAACAGATTGGAGAGTTTATGCAAGGATAAAATAGACAGAAACATGAAACCTGTTGAAAATGTGATTTGTCAAGTTTTTGTTCCTATAGAAGGATCCTACAGGTATCCTGGGCTAGCTATATGATATATCTACTAAGGATATACATAGACATAGGCCCCCTACAATCCTTGAGATCTGGTCCTGCAAGAAAAATTTTCACAAGGGGAACACCACTAGGAGAGGGGGAGTACACTATGCAACAAGGTCTTGTCCTATGGTCCTGATCTCCTGATACATTTTTCTTACTGTTGAATAGATGCTGGGGATCATATTTCCAAGTCTATCCACCTAGAAATAAACAAATGGGAACATATTGTGTGTTTTCCTGCATATATGCAATATCTATTGATGTAGGGCGCTTTAGGGGCTCAAACAGGTAGGGGAATCTCTTCATATACACCCTTAAACATGTACTGAATGCCCTGGAACACTTTCCTATCAAAGGGGCAAAAGTGCGAAAATGTTCTGTATCCTAGGTTATTTTAAAATAGCCCTGGGAGAGTGAGCTGTCACACAAATAAACAAAAAAGTGGTTTATTGTATTATATTGCACATATATATACCAAACTACTACTTAGAGACAAGGGGGGATCTATTGTAGTGTAGTGGTGAAGCTTACGGTTGACTATGTGTATCAGGATGTTTTTCATTAATACGAATTATTTTGTTGTATTATTCTGTTTGTTCATTACCAAATACGTACATTTCCCCGCTAACTGTCGTCATTATCAGCGTGCTCATTGTCGTCGGCCCCAGCGTGCTCGTTATCATCGGCCATTTTCGTCAGTCTACTCGTCGTCACCCTCAACATGCCGTCGCCACCAGAACGACCCGCACTGCCACACACATCCCTTCTGAGTCACTATTCTCCATTTTACTTTATTGTGCTCGTTCTCACTATCCACCAAGCATACTTGTGTTGATCGTGCAAAGGGGAATCTAGGCTGTTCTTCAGAGTGGTTTAAATGCTAAAGTAAGTTAAATTAAATTTATGTTATTGATCATCAACTCATGTAACGAAGTAGTACATCTTTGCCCTTGCACCTGTTGCGCTTAGAGGGTTCAACGTCGCCACGTCAGTGCGGGCAGGCGATATCGGAGACGTGCAGGTATTAAATCTCTTGTTTTCGTGGCTCCTTCTTCTCATGCAATACTAGCTCCATGCATCCACAACATTAGATCCTCATCCTCTGTACCGCTGTGGGAGAAATCGTAGAAGCGCGCTATAGTGATAGCGTGTCGATCCTGTTAGGTGCGAGAGTAGTAGTCGACCCAAAGGGATAGCTCTGAGAGCAGTTCCTCAAGTAAGAGCGAAGGGACAAGTGCGGCTGGGTATTATGATCTATGCGACGGACTCCGCATGCTATGCGGCGAAGATACGAGATACGGGTATGCAGAAGAGTTGCGAGGCGAGTGCAGTGCGGACGCGGAGTAAGAGAGCGCAGATACAACTAGAAGGGAGCCAAGTACACGAGTCCAAGTACCAGGTAGCGGGTGACGGGTATGATGGGTAAGGGTACCAGGTATAAGGGACACGATGCGAAGATTTACCGGGATCTGTTCCGGGACTCTTATGCGAAGAGGTTTCTAGGTATAACTAGCAAGAGTCGAATGCTCAAAGGAGTGTAGAGGTCAAGCGCGAGATAGGGAGAACTGCAATCGATTGCGCAAGAACAAAGAACAAGGTAGACTATACTAGTGACTCCTGCAACACCGACTCAAAGGAAGGGAATGTAGAAAAGTGAGTAGTTATGAGTCCTGGGCAAGTATTTATGTGAGTCAGTACGAATCCGGGACTGTGCAGGCGACCGCATATGTACAAGCGAGTCCGGAGTGTTATAAGATGTAATAGCGCTAATCTGGCCTCATGCATGGGAAAAGTATGTAAAACAGCCTGCAAATGATCAATAGACAACAGGTAAGGACTAATAACGCACCAGTGGGGTTGGACGGACGTGGACAGGACATGGGAGGACGTTTATGAGGGACCGGTACGGTTATGCGGAGCGATGCGGATCGTGACCCAGTATGCGGAGCCACCGCAACAACGCGCGAAGGTGCGTAACTGACCGCAACTGTCCGGAACTGTTCGCGACCCTTTGGAATGACTTCGGACTGTAAGTGTAGGTATTGACTAGCATGGGGAAATGATGCTCTGCAGGGCTGCAGCCAGATTGTTTCCTACACCACTATGGACTCTTATGATCCTGACGATGAGCTGCAACCTCCAGTTATTGAGGATGGTGTGTCTCCTCACATCTCACACAATCCTGAGGGCCGAAATCAACACATTCATTGCTGTGAGTAACACGACATCAGTCTACTTAGTTATATTAATCTGTATTTCGTGATAGCTCCAAAGAATGATAAGTTGATTCAGCAGATCCTCACCCAGTATCACCGCAACAGTATCACGGATAGGAAAAAAATAAGCCGTCTTCTCAAGGCAGAGCATGGTGTTACTATGAGGTATGTCTAACAGTGTGCGCTGCAAGTGTGCGTGCTTATGTATTGTCAATAGTGAAGCAACTATTGCTCGCTGTTGGCAACAGTTTGGGCTTCTTGGAAGTGCCCAGTCAACTCACTCACTGGCTGGTTCAATTAAGCGACAGTTGGTGCTCGACCAGCTTGCGCAGGATCCACTTCACCGTCGTGGGCCACGTTTGGTCTGGGAAGCTATTATGGCTGACACGGTGTCGTGAACATTCTGTCCACAGCCCTGCAGAGGCCCAATTCATGGAGTATGTCGAAAGCCCAGTTATCCGGACATCAGACCAGTCACTCCAGTCATCTCTGATGAAACCCACTCAAACCCGACGCTTTCCCGCGCTCTCCGAGCCTCGGACCCGCCGGAGATGCACCGGACCTGCTCACATACCTTCGGAAACCCGTCTGTCCTATGTCCTGTCCGTTCCGTCCAACCCCACTGGTGCGTAGTAGCTTGTTTCCCATGGCTGATGCAGTAGGCAGCGTTATTACCTGTGTTCCCACAAGTCCGCAGTGCCTCATGTCAGTTTACATACCTTTGGATCCGATGTTTTCCTGTTTTTGATATTCCGGATTTCTACGTAGCTAGTTATATAGGACTGGTAGTACAAACAAGCACTCTTGACTTTACTGTAGGTGGGACTTCCCATCTACTTGGTCACATACCTGTCTTTACCTGTTACCTGGCTGAATATACCTGGTTCTCACCCGTTCTGCACCCGCTTCACACCCGAAACCCTTGTCACTCGTTTCCATTGACTTTCCCTTGTTTCCGGACATAGTCCAACGCTTTCCGAACCCGTTCCCTTGCAAAAACCCATAACCCGACGACCCGAAGCTCCGGACCCGCTTTTCCCACGCCTCGGACTTAGTAGTATACCTTCGGACTTGTTTCCTTACCTTTCCGTGACCTCAGACACTAACTATCAGACTTACATCAGTAGCAGACCCCTTTAGGGTTGAACGTTCTTGCCTTGCAAGTGAAGCAGCAGGTATAGCATTTGACCTTACACTATATCCGCCTACTGCAGAGTTGTTTCCCACAACAGGACATCTACTGACAAGGTAACCTGTCACTATTATGTAGGTTTGCATGAACTAATTTCAGGGCAGGGAATATGTGACGAACAAAATGAGGCAACACGAGCCTGATGGATTTGCCCAACGGGAACCTTCAAAAAAGAAGGTGTCTCGACAGCCGTTAGTCTCGCTCGGCCCTCATCACCAATGGAGTGGTGATGGGCACGATAAACTAAGCAAGATAGGGTTTCCGATATGGGCAATCCATGACCAATGGTCTGGAAAATGGCTTGGAATGTGGGTGGTCCCAAATAATCAGCTCAAGACCTCAATAGCCTACCTCTATCTGTCTCTTGTCTATGAAATTGGTGGTATGTTCTGCGGATATATATGAGTAGCATAGTTAATTGTCTACCTAGGAATGCCACTGCAAACAACGACTGATTGTGGAAGCGAGACAACAGAAGTTTATGGTTTCGCAACTGCTCTAAGGTCAGTAATAGTGCTCAATACCTTATGACTCCGTGGATATACTAAGTATACTATGCTACAGAGAATTTTTCTCTCCGAACTTATCCACTGATGAGTTGCCTGCTCACCAATTTTTGAAGAGTGTTCACAACATCATGATTGAACGTGGCTGGCTTCGCGTGCGAGTCCAATGGGGAGACAATGTCAAGGTCTTTTGGGAGGCAGGCGAAGAAATTTACAACAACATGGATCCACGGCAATAGTAGGTGGATGTGAGACTTTTTTTTACTTGTTCTAAGTCATGTTTTAGTGATCTTGTCCAGTGGTTGTGGCTGCGGTTGATTCAGCAAGAACTCAATAAACTCAAGAATCACCTCAATACTCATACTGTCCGGTTCGATCGCAATAAAATATTACCGTCAGGTGTCTCGCCAAATGTCGCAATGGCTCTTCACAAAGATTACCACGTGGAGGATTGTCTGCAGTCTGTGGATCGTGACATTGTCAAGAATCTAATGGTGGAGATTGGTGGTGAAGATCTTATTTGTTTTGTTGACACTGAGTACAGTGCCCATGCACAGTCAATTTTCGATGACCTGGGATTCATTGGCTTAACTTTCCAGAACGTTTGGCAGATTTTTTCTGCAATGCTACCATTAATGTAGTTTCGTATGTTAGTAGTACGGATATATACTGCTGTCAAGAATTAGATGGAAAAAGTGAATGTTGAATGTAAGACTAAAGTATCGGAAAGCCAAAAAATGACTGTCAAAAGAATCTAACTATCAAAACCAATACGAAGAGGACCTTTGTGATTATTACTGGACCGAGGTGAGGGTTCAGTAGTGCTAGCTTGAACTTCGAGGCCAAGAGCCTTGCAAAACTTGTTGCATTTGTGTGACTCCATAAATGTGTTGATGGCTGGTTGTCCTTGATCCCAGTAGCCCGAGTCAGCTTGTGTACTGTAACATGTAGGTTAGATGTGACTGGGAAGTCTTGTGATCATACACATGTATGAGACTGTGGATCAAAGAACACAATAGTTCGATCAGGTGTAATAATTCCTGTGGGTGCCGTGAGATCAATGAAACAAGATAGACATGTGAGCTCACCTTGAATATCAGATATGACAATCTCATGCATCGAATCAACAACAACATGGTGAGCATATGCATCCACGGCACTACCAAGTGAGTCGTGATTGACTCCCACTTCTTCACTTCCGGAAAACTTGATTTCTTTACATAACACACCAGTCGGGAGAAGCGGAAGCACCATGAACACGCTAAATACAAGGCTGCGTGAATCATCTTCTCCATTCTTTGGAGCATCAGCAAGTTCTCCAGTTAACTTCCCAATGAATGCCCCAGAAATATTCCACCTCATTTCTGTGTTGTGTCCAAGTCAGCTTCCAATATTTACATGTGATGACTCAAAGCTTACTGGGAAGAGTATGGACACCATTGTTTTCTGCTCGTCTGTAGAAAGAATCTAAGAAATATTGAGCCAGATGAAGAGTTTCAAGTTCGGCCTACAAATCTGTTGCATTGTCAGTCTCACTCGAACGAATCTGTTTGCATTGGAGGATAGCACAGTCGGTGTTGTTATGACGACCCTATTGTCCATTGTTAGTGTTGCAACTACTCGAACAAAGTATAACTCACCTGAAAGACAAACTTTGTCAGTCCTTGCCCAAGATAACCCTGATGGGGTTTTCCAGCTTTGATGTGGGTTTGCCAACCTTTGACAACCATGATATCTTCTCATTCCTTGCTGTAGTCCATTTTCAGTTCACCAGCCTTGCTTACAGAACACACTGCCCGTTTCATTTCAAAGGTTTCATACTCGAGCACAGGTGCAGTAGCAGACTGCCTGGACCGGTACAAGCTTTGATAGCGGTGGTGGATGTTCAGGTGATGCTGTGAGGGATCTTTTTCACTTCCGACGAGAGTTTGGTGCAGTTGATTTCATTTTTGAAGCACAACGGCTTCGTTGCACTTCATGAACATCCTCATCCTCGGGCTGGTATGTTGTTAGATAGTTGCTTCAGTATAGGTGGAATCTATTTACCTCGTCAGGAACATAAAGGAACATTCAAAGAGTGATTCTTGGGGTCTTCGCTGATGCATCCTTCTCCAATACCATTCGATCCTGCTTCAGCTTTCCATAGAGACTGTCCATAGTTGCCCCAACCAGATACTTATGTTCCTCGACCAAATTGATGGCAGTGTTGTTGAGTACCATGCAATATTTTATCCTGTGCCTGTAGCATAAAGCTCGTCAGTATTCATCAGTTGACCAGTACTATATGGTAACATTACCAGTCAAACATGAGATCGAGAGCTGCATTAGAAAGCCCTGAAAGTGTCAGAGTACTCTCATATAAGCCTCTCACCTTCAAAGCTAATTGTTCAAAAGCAGTAGTGGCCTCGTCTGCAGTAGCGAAAGCAACCCGTGATGACGGAATGGCAAGCTTAGAAGGCTTTCCACTGCCAGCAAGATATTGCAGAAGGGTGAAATCAACATCGACCTTCGCTGCCCGAGCATTGGCCTTAAGAGCAGAGACCTTACGTCTTACATCACTTGCATTTGATGTCGAAGTATTTTGTGGCCGTGGCTGATTTAGTCGGTGCTGACTCGCCTCACGGCTATGCACAGTCTGACGGTGTAGAATAGACTGACTGGCACTGGCTGTATTAGTGCCCAATGGTTCATTCGACACTAAGTATGACATTAGACCGAGGCACGAACTGAGAATTCCAAATATTTGCTCACCATTGTGGCTGCCTTTACAACCAGCGCATAAAGGTGAGCGCAAGAATGGGTAAACACAACCACAGGATTCGCATTGTGGTTGTTGCTGAAAGTACTGGTGAATATAGATATTGGCCTGAAATGAGGTGAACATGCACCATGATAAGTTCTTGGTCAGCTGAACTTGCAGCTTCGAGCTTCATACACTTTGCACATGTCAGCATGTCAAGTCGAGGAAAAGACAGAGAACATCCAGAGCAATGAACCATGAGTCACAACGAGGCACTGACAACTTGAACCGCGGTCTGAAGGCAGGGTTTTTATACAACAATAGAACTTGATAGTTCCACACCACTATCGTGTGATACCTGTGAAGAGATTCGCTTTGAAAACGCCGTCACCAAACATACTTCGCACACTGGTGATAGCTCAACACACTCGCTCGTTAATTTGGTAGAAATTAAACACATACTAAAGATTTATTCAATGGCACAATTAGCTGTAGTACAGTGCAATAGTACACCAAGTTTGACATTGAAGATAAGAACAAGGACATTGAGTGTGACAACAGCACACTGAGGATGACAACGAGGTTGAACGAGCATGATAAAGTAAACAGCACGGGTCGTTCTGGTGGCGACAGCATGTTGAGGGTGACGACGAGTAGACTGACGAAAATGGCCAATGATAACGAGCACGCTGGGGCCAACGACAACAAGCATGCTGATAATGACGACAGTTAGCGGGGAAATGTACGTATTTGGTACTGAACAAACAGAATAATACAACAAAATAATTCGTATTAACGAAAAACATCCTGATACACATAGTCAACCGTAGAAGCTGTAATGAGGTTAGGGATCTGCAGGGGTAAACCCGTGGGTATCCAGACATCAACCCACACCCATACCCCTCAGCTACCCGTACCCGTACACCCATGGGTACCTAAGGGTATGGGTATCTACACGGGTTTCCCACGGGTCGAGGGTCATGCGGGTATACTTGTACCCACTGTGCAATTCAAGTGTAGGTAACAACAAAAGCCAGTAGTATAAGTACCTACTCTAATATAATACTATCCCACCCGTCATCAAGTTCCTCGTCCTCGCCATTGACATCAGGTAGGCTAGAAACAGACAGAATATCTGTATCCTTTACCAAACCTAGCTGGCTCCACAGCCCGACGCACAGGAGTGCACGTGTTGACTGTGCGGAGAGACAACTTCGGACATGCGAGAGAAGTAGCCGTCCACGGCTGAAAATCCGCTCGACGTCGACGGACGTTGCTGGTATAACAAACATTAGAGAATATTAGCAGCAATGAGACAAACGCACCTGGAATGGTGAGGTAGTCCAACTGCCATTCGAGAGAGTCGAGGATAAGTCTTCCGGTGCCCATGCCACCACGCTAATGGATCCATGACGTCTTCGGTGTCCGAGTTGAGGTAGTTGTTGAGTTCCTCGACTGAAGCGGTGGGCTTGTGATGGGTGAGCATGGGTAGGGAGTCGAAAATGTTTGTAGAGTCATTATTCTGTCATATATTAGCTATAATTACAATATAAAATAACCGCAGTACGCACCTTGTTGACTTCAGCTACTGCTGTATTAGCATTGTCAGTATTAGCGACTGAATGAGACGCGTAACGTTTGAATTCGTTGCGGACGAGTTGTTCGGCTGTGTGGATCCAGTCGTCCTGCCAGCCGGCAGCCTTGAAATAAGTGAGCTTGTGGCGGGGATGAAGGACTATGACAGAATTAGTAGAATTGAACATAAAATAAGAAAACACCTACTCATGGCAATGCGGTAGACAACAGAAGAGTCAGTGCGTGAATAGTAGCGGTTCAGCGTACATTTTGCAAGTCCCAGAGCAGCGCGGATGGCAGGATCGAGGTGTTCGTTCTGGATGATGCCGTTAGTGAACATACTGTCGATGTGGTCCATCGCAGGGATGACCATGGCAAGGTTTGGTGTCCCGCGTGAAAAGTATAGTGTTGCGTCCTTGAGGATCTGTGAATATGTGATTAGTATGTGATGTGACGAGTAAGTGACTAAGTCACCTTCAATACATCACGCAATTGCTTAGCAAGCATCCATTCGTCATCTTCGAGTGAATATTCGCCAAGTCCTAGCTTACGCTTATCTGCGATAGCATCAATCGCCTTCTGGTACTGCAACGCGAAATTCAACATATCAAATGTCGAATTCCATCGAGTCGACACGTCCCGTGGCATTATTCGCGGAGGAAGTTCCAAGGTTTTGAGGATTGATTTCCACGCAGGAAGCAGGATGGTCGTAGAGTGAACGATTTTGAATGAGAGCTTGCGGAGCTGCAATGAGAGTCAAGCTATGCCCACAGGTGAGTATTGTGTGTTTACCTTTGCAAGTACAAGTCTGATTGGGCGGATATTTCCTGCCAATGCTAAGCGCTCTCCATGGTCCAGCAACATCCCTTCATCTACCCACCATTCACCATTGTCATCCTTGTTGTTGTCCTTGTTGGGATCTTCGTTCTGTGTCTGCAAGTCTTCAAGCTCTACATCCTGAGTAAGTCTGTCCAGTTCTTCATCCGCCTCCCCATCCGCTTCTCCACCCTTCTCTTTTTGAGCATCAAACTCACGCAACAATGATTTAGCTACAAGATTCACGATATGTAAAAAACATCGTGTGCGGCTTGTCTCACCCGCGAAGTGGGGCACCAGATCTGCAAGCTCCGAGACGAGGGTGTCATTTGATGACGCGTTGTCCGCCGTCACACTGAGCATCTGTGTATGGGTGAGTTCTTCTCTGACTGATAACGATTTATTTTACCTTATCCGAGATTCCAAATTCTTCTAGAACCTTTGCAAATCCTTCGGCCAAGTTGGCGCCAGTGTGCGACTGTCAACGCTCAACGCTCGTTAGCGTGATTCCATTCACAGTAAGTTTGTTTACCTTTGCAACTTCGACGATATCAAGAATCATTGATAAAGGCTGACCTTCATGCTCTAGATGGACTGACAAGGCTACATATGCCCTATGGTTTGGGGATGTCCAGGCATCTGTCACGAAATTCAACTCGCCCTCATAAGTCTGGTGAGTTTTTCAGTTTGTGTTCACCGCACACTAACATTTAATTTACCTGTAACATATTCGCAATGTGCTTACGCGTCTTAACAAAGACTTGTTTCACGTCTCGTGCCACAGTAGACGGGGATGGTAAGTAGTATTCCGGCCTCCCGGTCTTCATTAAATTTTGAAACCCTCAATCGTTGACTATTTCAAAAGGTCTTAGACTCTCGGACACCCAACGCACAATCTCTGTCCTGTTGTGTACAATCAGCAGTGTCTCGTTGAGCGTGCTTCCTTAAAACGAACCTTGTCTCGGCACGGGTGTGCTGACGGTGTGAATAGGTAACTTTTCCCTTTCCTTTCCGCTCAAACGAACTTTTAATTGATCCGTTTTGAAGTAGATTCTTGATTGGACCATCTCGAGCAGCCGCAGTGTTACCCGAATCCATTGCAGCTTGTAAGGCTGCATCTCCCCAACAACTCTTCACATGTTTTCTCATATTGCCGGTTGATCTGGCATCTTTTTTATCTAGGTACCATCGGATACGATGCTTGCAGCCATGCGCGGCACATTTGAAGACATGGCATCTTCGCTTGTCGTGGTATTCGATTGCCGGTGTCGGTTCAAAAAACGTGTAGATCGGCGAAGACCAATCTTTCATGAGTCTTGCTACATCTGATGTTAGCATTAGCTCGTTTATTTTGTAAGTACCTACTTAGCTCGGCATCTGATGATTCTGATGGATCTTCGTTAGAACTCTCCGGAGCTTGATTATCAACATCGGAATCCAATATGATGGTCTCCGCATCTTGGTGAGCTGCCTCTTCTTCTTCTTCAGTCCTCACAGTAGCTTGATAGATACTCCGAGTGGATGATGGATTGTTAGCTGGTCCTGTGGATGCCATTGTTTTGGGCCGTTTCGATGCTGGTGTTGCATCGGGGGCCTTCTCGGCAGCTTTACGCTTGGCTTGACCTTCTGCGGCCATAGCCAGCACCTTCTCAGTGGGTCGTGTGGTTCTTTTAGGTAACATCTTTTGATGGTGGAAGAAGTGTGGCTCTCGTAGTAATTATATTCTTAGATTAATCTAATCTTCGGTGTGGCTAGATTGGTACTATACAGTTGTTGATAATAAATGGACCTGTCAATGGTCCAAGGGTCCCATCATTGGTCCAGGGGTCCATGGGTTGCAGGGCCACTACCCACACCCATACCCTCGAGTACCCCTACCCACGACCCACAGGGGTTACCCATACCCCTGCAGATCCCTAAATGAGGTGGGAAGGGTGTGGGAATAATTGATATTGTGGAGATTCCCAAAATGGGCGATGTTTTTGGTGTTGTGGGGTAATTCCCACAGTAGGTGGACAAAAATGCGGGGTGTGGGAATAATCAAGAGGTCCTGGAGAAACCAGGAATTTAGAAGCTGTAGAAGATGTATGGAAGCACATACTAGAAAAGGTAGTAGCTAGTGATGTTCCGGCCCGGCTTGGGCTCAAAGCCCTGGCTTAGGCTCGGCCTGGGGGGGCTTAGGCCCACCGGATTTCAAGCCTGAGCCGTGAGCCCAAGCCAGCCCAAAGCCGCAGCTCAGGCCCAAGCAAGCCACGGCCCAATGGATACTGTATACATGGTGAGTTATAGTTGTAGATGTAAAAAAATCACAAAAAAATCGAACCTTATATTTCACAAGACCGTCGGAGCGCAGCTTAAGACACGTTGAACATAGATGTATGCAGGCATGTGAATACAAACAAAGTGCTGAAAAGTCAAGGCGCATGCAAGTAGTGACTAACAAATATGTAGATACTTGTCAGTGATGTACATACAGAGATAAGTGAAAAGAGACACATCTAGATTGCACGAACGACTCGGAGTGCGAGCTAATGCAAATGAGTCTGGGATGGACGAAAACATAATCACCAGGTGCAAACAAGCACAGACGAGCAGGGACAACTGCAGACAAACACAAATGCCAGCAAGCGGACGGAGGCAGGTGAAGACGCAAGCATGCAGGAATGAGTGAGAGACGTAGATGTGTACCAATGTGCACAAACATGCGAAAACATGTAAGGGGGAAGGAATTAGGGCTGCACACCGTACCGTATACAGTGTGCGGCCGTATGCATATGGTATAAATATGGTATATGGCTAACCCGTATACCGTACATGACATTGGTGGTGGACGAAGTGGACGGTACGGTACGGACTATTATATGGACGTATACGGTGATGTACGGTACATACGGAATGCAAATAAACTATGAACGACTCAAATGAAGCCTCGCCTTCACGAGCATCAATGTCCTGATAGTCTCAGGCTTGAGACTTGCGCGCCGCAGTGAAACCGTGTCACGACCACCAGAGAAAATTCGTTCAACAGCAACAGCAGATCCTACAAAGAAGATAACTAAGTACAGACACCTGGGACATGGAGTAAGTACTCCCCAGGTATTGAAAGGATATCACGCGCAAGTCGAGAGAGGTTCGGAAACTGTGCTCGACGACCTGCCCACCATTGAATGGGGTCGCAAAGGTCAAAGTCCTCTTGCGGAAGCTTCAGGTACTCCTCGAATTCATCCACTGACAGATTCAACCGCTTCTTATACCTTGCTGTAAAGTTCACCTTTGATGGGGACATTCTGCCATCTGACACATCTGCACGGCGACCTGTGCTGGTAGATGGTGCACAGTCCTGTGCAACGGATGTAGCAATATAGTCAGCTTTATACAGGGCGTGTAGGTCGTTCTTCAGCGAGTCAATTTGCAATCGCGCACTTTCGTCATTGGCACCACAGTCGTCACGGAGACCTTCGTAAGTGATGCGGGGATCGAGTACTTGAACTAGATTAGCTATCAAACTAGAAATGTAAATTGTAGTACAAAACTTACTTGAAGCCCAGACATAATACGGTGAATCATCGATCTTGAAAAAGTAGTCGCTGAGCTTCCGATGTGCATTGATCAATGCCAGTCGAATTTTTGCTGGTGCTGAATCCGGAAGGTTCGCTAGATCATCCCGAAGCGATTCCTCGAGACCTCGAAATATAGCATGGGCCGAAGAGAGCATTGGGCGCTTGGTTGTTGACATTTGAGTAGTAGCTGACCAGAACGCCTTCAGCCACCCTGTTACTAGTTTGATTGACTGCCAATCATCATCAGAAAGTTCGTATTGACGTAGTTCACGTGTCTTCGCCACAAAGTCGTTGATAGCTTTTCGAAAATCCAATGCACGACCTGCAAATTTGATTAGCACTCAATCACAAATTATAACACTGTACTTACGAAGCATCTGATGAGTTGAAGACCAGCGAGTCTTGACATCCAGAATAAGCATGAGTGCCACTTGATTGAGAGCATTCTCTGTTTTCTTGAGTGACATTGTCACCTCTGCAAGCCATGCCTTGTGTCGCTGCGGGCTTGACTGAACTGAATGAACGATCTTTCGAAGCTGTTGTATGAAAGGATTCATTTGTTAGCGATGTGTTCCTTGATTTTGAATGTCTCATTGTTTACCTTGTCTACAGCAAAAAGAACCCCCTGCAGTGCTGGGAACTGCTCACTGTCCTCTTCCGCTTCGTCAAGAAGAGCAGCATTGTCATCGTACTCGCGGTCTATGGGAGCGGTAACCGAGTCCTGGTATGCAGACTCTCCACGCCTCGAATCTGGCTTGATAGCACCAATACCCTCAAGAAGTTGCATCGCTGATAGGTGTACAATATGGGGTAAGCAACGAATGCGTGCTTTCTTGTGTGAGAATTTGATTCCTTCGGCAGCGCATCGGTTCTCAAGAGATTCGAGTAGGGTATCGTTGTTTGTAGCATTATCACATACAACACCCATGATCTACGATATCAGAATGAGTGAAGTGAATAAATCATGTAACATGCTGCTTCGTACCCGATCTTTGAGCCCATAAAGTTCCAGTGTATTCCAAACAGCTTCGGCAAGATTTACACCGCTGTGTTCCCCAATAATTTCACAAAATCGATCAAAAGCTCCTCTGGTTGAAATTGAGATGCTGGGTACACAAAATAATAGGACGAACATACCCAACTGCCAGTCGTTAGTCACGTAATGCATGATAATTGCAAGGAACGCGAACTGATTGCTTGAGGTCCACGCGTTGAGAGAAAGGCTTACTTTTGCCTCGAGTTCCTGTTAAGAGATGAGAAACGTGAATACTTTTTTGAATGATTCAACCTACCTGAATCATGTTTTTGATTCCTTCAGTAGTCTCATCACCCATCTTCATGATATGTCGCTTGATTGCCATCCATCCAGGAATACGGAGTGAACCTCAGTGTGTGTACTCTACGAATGCTTTGAACTCTGGTTTTTCAACCTCTTCGAATGGTTGATCACATGCGACGAGCCATTTTGCAAGCAGGTCCTCGAATTTTTCTTGGCTCCAGTCTCCAAATGCTTTGTTGACTTGCTTATTGAAGGCATCAACAAGATTCGCAGACGCTTGCTCGAGTTGCATCAAGTATGCTGCTGCTGCGTCCGGATCAAGAACTTTTTCACCTGCATGCTAATTTGAGCTCGTCTTCAGTCGGAGGTGTTCCACGAGACTTCATGACTAGGTATAACCGATACATAGGCGGAAAATGCGTCTTTAGATGCCCGATCAAACCTGATAGTTATATTGTATTAGCAAATATGCTAGCGACTGATACTACTTACCATTCAGACTGCTTTTCATCGCCCGTGTGATGGTGAGGACCTTCCGATTACCCAAGTAACACTTATAGTGTTTGTCTCCTGCGTCACCAGCATGACCCGCAGCGTTCAACTGTACAACCTCATAGAAATAATATATCGGGTTCCGCTTGGCAGCCTGATGATATTGTAAGTACTAATACTGGATGGGACAGCAAACGACTATACCTTGGCAGAGAGGACAGAACTTTGAACAGGTGCGACATCTTCTTCAATGACACTTTCTTGTATAGCTGCTGTAGCGATAGCGGCTGAAGCCCCGCTGTTGGTGGGTGTCTGAGTGGTCCGAGTTGACCTTTTGTCCAAGCGCTTGCGCTTGTTGCGCCCGTTTGAGTGTTCCGGAACCGTTTTTGAAGGTAATAAGTGAGCGAGCTTATTTTGCATAAGGTTGAGCACACATTTAATGTTGTAGAGCCATATTAAACTCACCTCTTCATTTGTAATTTCGATGACATCGGTTTCTTGATCAGAGTCTGATGTACTAGTGTCTGACCGCGAAGTTGAAGGACTTGTAAAATCACTCCCTTCATCATCCAAGTCACCCTCAATGGTAAGACCATCGAAGCGATTCTGGGTGGCCCGGGTTTTTGTCTTCTTGCTTCTCCGTGGCTTAGACTTCACAGCGGGAACGTCTTGACTACCTTCCAATTCCGCCGTGATACTCTCAGTCAAGCGTGCAGTATTTTTGACACGGAGCCCGCGACCGAGGACGGTCTCGAATTGTGGTTCATTGGCAGGCGAGGACATTGTGAGCAGAAATGCCAGCTCAGGATACAAAAAGCAAGTAACTAGGAAAGTTTCAGTAAATATTATAACAAACATACTGACAGTGATGCTTCCATTAGTGTTAAGCACACGCAGAAAGCCATCAGACTTGTCGCTGTCATCGTCGTCGGTGGTGCAGGGCATGGCAATTCAGGGCAAGAAGCTACCGGATAAACCGGCACCCTTTCCGACCGTATAGGCCGTAAAGTTACCGTTGACGGCCGTATAGAAGACGGCTTGCACGGTGTACGGTTTTGCCGTACACCGTACGTGTCTACCTCCCTTTGCAGACCCGCCGGTACGGTAACCGTACCCGTCGACGGTCGCCGTACACCCCGTATATTACGGTGACGGTGTGCAGCCCTAGAAGGAATGGAAGAGCATAAAAAACTCGTTAGCAGTGTACTTGAATGCAGAAAAACAACTTGAACACACACCTTTTCGTGATCGGTGTTCAGCAGCTTCATGATCAGCGTCCAGCAGCCTCAAATTCCCTCGTCCATCTATGATCTGCGTTGCAGGAGCAAGCCACGGCTTGAGCCGCCGGCTTAGGCTTTCCAAAATTGAAGCCCAGGCCCAAGCCCTGGGCAGGCCGTGAACTGGGCCTTGGCTTGGCTCGGCTTATTTAGGCCTGGCTTCGGCTGGCCCGGGGCTTGAAGCCGGGCCGGAACATCACTAGTAGTAGCCAGTGGATCCTTGGTGGATCCCAGCACAAACATATTATGCATCGCGAGAAACCTTGAAGCATCAACCTACACATGTCAGAGAACTAGACATTTTTTGCATCAAGGCCTGTGTCTAATTGTACACTTTTATGCTTCAATCTGACAGTATGGCCTGAATCAGGACTGGCGCACAAGTGGTGAAAACTCGAGCTGTATTGATACTACTATTGAATGAGTCATGATTGCGATAGAGATCGAGTACAGCTCAGTTGTGCGCGTGAGGCGTCAGCTAGTGTGAAAAGTCATATGTAACTTGATGTAAGATGCAGCAGAAATTGAAACTGGCAGGCAACGAACGGCGTGAACATTCACATTTAAATATGAGCAGATGCGAGGCCAGCGCTCGAGGCATGAAATATTAGACTACCCGGGAAACACTTAAGGTTAATCACCAGGAGGGGATTGAAGAAGTCAATACAATGTTCTGAAAACTCGCATGGATAACATTGACCCAACAATGAATATGATGAAGTCAGCTGGGAGGTGTTTGGCAGGAAAGGACCTGAAGCCATACCCCATGATGCATTGATGACGCAGGGTAATGTGCGAATTCATGATAGTGGGAAAGTGAGATGAAGCGCATGAGACGCGGAACTCGGCAGTATTTTATTAGAGCTGGAGCAAAATGGAGCAATTCCGGAAGTAAAATATAGTAATCGGCCTCCAGCAGGCGCAGGAGAGCGGTGGGCTTGAAGTTTGTGTCTTCGTACGCGAGAACCATGCGAGGTGCACGCGGGTGGTTGCCGCTCCAAGGTCATTGTAAGATTATATGTTGTGGATGTCGTGGACATTTCTTCCCTGACCTTCAAGCATGCCTCTTCACGCGAGCCTCCCATGTTTAATCCGTCGTAGCAGCCTCCTGATTGAAATATTCTCGTCGCATACGAGCAGCCGATTTCTTACCACCACTGAAGTGTATTGATAACGGGATAGATTCCGAGTAAAGTCTTGTTTTCTGGTAAATTATGCTGGGCTGGTCGTCTGGCTGTTACCAACGACAACTTCAATGCTAATACGTTAGTGACCATGATAGATGATGCTGACGACGACGACATTCAACGACCATGCCGAACACGAACACGAGAGCGCTCACTCTGAACACCCCAGGGGGCTCTCTCTCGCCGTACAATTTCCTCTTTAGCTGGCCTTGCCTTTCCATACGTCTCGGCACTAGATTCGAACCAATCGATTTGTGTCCACAGGGCACTAAGCACACGATTAAGCTTCCCAGTGAACTTCGCCACCGGTGTGCATCAGCTTCACTCAAGGGGGTCTCGAGCCGGTATGAAAGATGAGTCTATTGGTAATTTGACGAGTATATTATCCACACGCCTTGATCCTGATCCATTGCTTCTCTTCGGACAAACGAAGATCAATCTATGAATTGTTCTTTGTGGTCAAACCAACATCCACGCTGGTCCTCATGCGATCTCCATAACGGATCGTGAAGAAATGATCCTGGAAAGGAAAAATTGAAGTGGTACTGCGTTAGTATGCTCGATCTTGCAGTCAAGAAGACCCTCACCCTTGTCCAATGAGAGCAAGGACAGCTGCGATGATATCCGTCCACGCAACACCTATGCGCTGGATAGATGGAATGACAAGAGCAGTTGCAGCAGATAGAATAAGTGATTGGATCGCTCTGGTACGCAAATGAATGAGTTCAAATTCAATAGCCGCGCTATATCATGGAGACTGACGTGCTAGCGGCTGTGGCCTCTGCGCTTCGCGAGTGCGCTACATCCACGTTGTAAGAACCAACTGGATTGAACACGAAGTCGACCTGTAAAAATAATGAATTACCTCGCGCGTGTGGTGAGAGCCTAGCTGAGATAACTTACCCCCATTCCGTTCATATAAAGACACAATAAATTCAACCAAAGACCGACCGGGCCCCCAACATACGTCGTGATCAGCCCAGACGCCCCAATAGACAACGGGACAATGACCAGCCCTCCGATCCACGTCGCCCTCAAGCAGTCTTCAGGACACCAAACTCCTTTGCGCTTCACCCGCCATCTCCTGACTACAATGTCTGATAGGCGGCCAGCAAGAGGTGCTCCGACTATTAAAGATCGTGTCAGTGACCTAACTACTATACTTAACGCTTACTGAAGTTTCCCAGTCCATTTTGGAGGAAACACGCCCCGATGATGGCCTCGTTCGTGATACCATACCGGACGCCCTACACCGCAATCAGCATCCATCTCCTTCGCTTGAGTTTATCAATGCCCAATGTGCCGGGATGGCTCGTCTCAGGGAACGAAAGAAAGGTATATGAGAAGCATTTCGAGCAAGCCCCATGCAGCAAGGGAATAGTGCAAATTGCGCCAGGACCAATACTGCGCCGCCGCACCTGTTTCAAATGCATCGCTAGAGTCAGCGTGCATAAACATCCAGAACATATGTACCTCCAAGAAATGGGGCGATAGCGAACCCAAAAAGTGTGGCCTGAGACAGTCACGTCAGTACCAACCAGACAAAAGTGTTCAATGATCATGATCACTCACACCAATGAATACCCCAATAGCAGTCCCCCTCTCCTCCAATGTATAAATGTCACCAATAACACCAGCACCCAAAGACAACCCCCCAGCACATCCAAACGTCTGCACAAATCGCCAGAATAGTAGACTCCGCAACGAAGTCGACATGGCAACACCACAGCTCCCGACGCATAAGAACAGCATCCCCCATAAATACATACATCGGCGTCCATCTGCAGAACTACTGTTAGGACTTGAAAATCACCACGAGTTCACGACACGTTATGGATGCACTCACAAAAAGACGAATAAGCAGCCCAAACCAACGATCCGACAGCAGTCGCCAAGATCGACAGACTGACAGTCAAGCTGAGAAACTGCTCGATCACAAACGTTACATCTGATGAACATATAACACGCGCCTGACGGCATCATGCGTTGAATTGAGATCTCTAGCTATCTGAGGGATAGCAGGCACGAACGTCGCTGAGACGAACCTTGAATAATGTTCGTCAGTATCGCGCTTCCGCATTAGCAGTACACTGTAATTCCCAGTACTCACTAGGCAACAACCCCGCAAAAGAGATGAGAAACACGATCCACCTCTTCTGACGTGGCGCGAACCGGTCATAAATGACTTCATGCACGGTAGATGCCAGCAGAGGGCTTTCTTCTGAGATCATCATCAATTCCGAGCGCAACCTTGCTTACAGCGGCGCGGAAGAGCTTTATATCATAGCAATGCTCGGGTCCGAAGAAGTTGCATTACGTCCATTCAAACCCAGTCTGAACCTAGCACAATCTTGGTCCGGAATGAGGGAGTTACACCGTACTAGTGTCCGAGAATAGTGAATTGCCAATTTGCGATGCTACTTTAACGTGCATGACACCGCTTGCCATGCCACAAACACCAGGCAAACCCTAGCCTCATTGTAAACGTACTACCTTGAGATGACGCACGTCAGTAGAATACAAATATGGACAGGATGCACGACACACCGTAATATCTCCGCCCTCCAGTAATGCGCGTACTACTCTGCGTCTTCCTCGTATACCTCGTTGTAGTAATCCGAGCTGCACCTACTACAAACTCTACTGCTACTACTAGCGACAGTTCTGAAAGCCCATTATTCACAACCAGAACCCTATGGAACATCGTCTCCAGCTGCATTATCACCCTATTCGCATGCATCTATAGTGCTATTCACCCCAATATTCCGAGTCCTCAGGACAGCCCCGTTCTTATCCTATGGCGACGACTTGGTATCATGATAATGGCACTCATTTTTCCAGAACTGATCATCGCATGGGCTATGCGCCAGTGGCTCAGCGCTCGTCAGGTTACCAAAGAGTTCAAGGAATCGGGGTTTTTCAATGTTCCTCAACTGCAGGAGCAGTCGGAAAGTGAGTCGTGCTTTCTGAAATTGGATATCTTCCTCTGACAGCTCACCATCCACGTCCGTAGATAATGGGTCCATCGAAGCAACTCCAGAGCAATATGTTGAAGGTGAACTCGACCATCTATCTTGCACTCTGAATACCTTTCCTCGTGGCTCGCCTGCTTCTCAAGATCACGATAGCACCCGGCTTCTCATAGCACATCCCGAAGGTGAACCATCTGTACTTGTGTTTCTTCAGCAATTCATAGTACTTCAGTGCCGTCTACTTCAATATATGGGGGAACTCGTGCTCTTGCGAAGCTATTCAAAAAGATGTTCAAGGCTTATGTTTCAAAGCAATCTGAGGGTAGGCCCGATTCGTGCTCTCAAGCCGTATGCTGTGTTTTCCTCATGTTCATCCCTAGATTATACATGGACTCAGACGCACAGCTTCTTTCTGCTGATGGGTGGTTTCATGCTTTACGATGTAGACCGGAAACCCTACCACACACTACAACCTGACGAGGTTCTCAAGCTAATACGTAAACGGTGTATTGATGCCCCTACCCTAACGGCAAAGCAGATCCATGACAAGAGCAAAGGGAATGTGATATCAAAAGGATTGATCATGCTTCAGGTGGCCTGGTTTGTTCTTCAGCTCATCACCCGCGCCATCTATCACCTCGAAACCACCCAACTTGAAGCAGGGACGCTCGCCTTTGCGGTTCTCAATTTCCTGACCTATGCTGTGTGGTGGAATAAGCCTCTTGACGTCCAATGTCCGCATCCGGTGTACTGGAAGTCGACCGAGTCAAAGCCAGGGGATCACATTGATGAGTATGTCTGCGCCTCAATCAAATCTTACCACTGCTGATTATGTCTGCCTTAGTGTCCCAAGAAGAAATCCCTTCGGTTTATATGAGGCACTGAATCCATTCCACCCACTTGTCGAACTGATAGGCCAGCGTGACATTCCCACATCTCGAAAGCTCCGAGTTCCAACATTCGATGGCAGCATCAAACTAGACAGTTCGGGCGGGTCGATTCTTATGTTTGCTGGATTGCTTATAGCAACCATCTTTGGCGGCATCCATTGTATGGCTTGGTTTTTTGCCTTTCCCGCATATCAGGAACAGGTCCTATGGCGCATGAGTGCCGTCGCTATAACTTGCACACCCTGGCTTGGTTTCCTCTCTGTTTTGTTCTTTGTAAAACTGGGCTGGGTATCAGATGCGCTGGTAATCTTTTTTTCTGTATCATGTGCCATGTTGTACACCGCAGCGCGTGCCATCCTCTTGGTACTCATGTTCACCACTTTACGCAATCTTCCTCCTGACGCATACAAGGCACTTTCGTGGACTACGTTGGTGCCCCACTTGTAGATCTTGCTTATGGTACTTGTCTTCATACTTTTGTAATCATATTCACGCAGTGTCCTGGTAATAGACGATGGACTCATTGGATTGTTTCGAGAACCGAGTGGAATACTTAGAGGAGGACGCGATCACATGATCTGCATGTGTGACGCGAATCGTACAACCAAAGTCTTGCTTGAGTTCAACTTGCTCTCAACGAACCCGACATGGACGGCAGCGAAATCGGGGCTGTTGGAACGCTGCTGCTGATGCAAACGGTCGATGAATGGGTAGGTTGCAAACATTTCCGATTGACCAGGACAGTTACCTTTGCACGCAACCCGACGTGCACCGTTCATCTCTTTTATCCAGAGATCAGTGCTCTGGAGTCTGCACGTGGAAATTGTATTTCAAGAAAGAAATGTGTGGACTATTTACCTAGTGCCTGCACTGATACCTCTGCAATCAACTCTCTGCGCTAGCAGGCTTTCTTCGTCGTCTGTGTATACAATGTCACTTTGCGCTCGAAGCTACTCAATCAGTCCGATTTGCGATGGCCTTCATTGTATTTTGAGAAAGGTGCTAAAATATCGTCACAGGACTTTCAGAGCAACCGAATGGTGACCAAGAGTAACAATATTGGACAGAACGGCGATCGGAACATCATCCTGTGGTCAGACCATCATGCCGAGAAGGAGGCTGAAGTTATCAACTCCGCTGGGTCGATTGCCTTGAATTATATTGGCGGAATCATGAGTGCGTGTTAACGGCTACGAATCTGGTATACCTTGCTAATTCTACTTTGCGAACAGCTTGAGATGGAAGTGAATGAGATCATTTGGCTCAAAAAACACGTGGACCCTGCCCTGTTCGCCCGATACCAATTCTTTGACCTTCGAATTTCTCCACATACAAAGCAACTTAAGATGTCACACGTTCCTACTGTTCGACTATGCGCGAATGGTCTTTTGTTCCTGGCAAAGGCTGGTGGCCGGACTTCTTCAAGTCCATCGATCTCGGTGAACTCATCGATGATGGTCACTGGAAGCAGATGGGCACCGCCAAGGGCCAAGTGCAGGCAGCCGGAAGCCCAATTGGTCAAGGCTTGTCTCGACAGGCAGCTGAAGAACCTAGACTTGTTGAAGGCATGTTTTGGGGCCGTTTGGCCGCTGTTGCGGGAACAAGCACTTGTCATCTTGTTCAGGTAAGTTACCTACGTAATCTATCCCTATATTGACAAAAACGTTGTTCCAGTTCTCCTGCGAGCTCAGCTCAACGGTAGAGTAGCACGATATAGCCCTTCCATTCCTACGGAATGTATATGCTCGTCTGTTCGCTTTGCTTGGAGGACCCGACCGCAAAGCAGTGACCAGTCCACTCTTCCTCTACCCCAAAGTCGCCGGCCCGGGTTCACCTGCTTTCCCTCCCGCCACCAAGAATATCACCACCAGCAGACACTGCTGCTCACACTTATCTCAATGCGTATCTAATGTACGCAATCATTTCCTCACGCATCTTGCGATATCTTCATCGCCATCAACTACCCTGAGCTCGTTCTCTTCATCTCTGCTAGAATCTGGCTAGCTCTTGATATTGTCTAGACTTCGACAATTCACAAGCACGCTGTCACCGATTCATTTAGATACAGGTAATGCCTCCCTGTATCAATGAACGTCAGTTTTTTTTTGCCCATTTTACCCAATTTCACTGTGACAAACCGCTTGAAGCAACTCCAATCAGCACGATTCGCGATAGTTACACCGCCTTCATTGTATTTTGAGAGGCACCACGCAATCCATCTCTATACTGACAAAACGTTGTTTCAGTTCTCCTGCGAGCTCAGCTCAACGGTAAGATAGCACGATATAACCCTTCCATTCCTAAGGAATAAACATGCTCGTGTGCTCGCTTTGCTTGGAGTACCCGACCGCAAAGCAGTGACCAGTCCACTCTTCCTCTACCTCAAAGTCGCTGGTTCACCTGCTTTCCCTCCTGCAACCGACAATATCACCACCGGCAGACATTGTGCTGCTCACACTTATCTCTCAACACGTATCGAATGCGCGCAACCATTCTTCTCACGCATCTCGCGATATCTTCATCACCATCAACTACCCTCAGGGGCTCGTTCTCTTCATCTCTGCTAGAATCTGGCTAGCTCTTGACATGGATGCCTTGTTACATGACATTGCCTAGCAAGCATATAGACACTATGCTCACACGGACGCACACTATGCTGACAAAATAATGCTCCTCAATTTCTGGGAGCTCGCGTTCGACCTTCCTTATCTGCATATATGCGCTCGTGTGCCTTCTCTGCACAGCCACATATTTCAGAAGTCGTGCACTGCGTGCGTTCAAAGGGAAAGTTGTTTGGTCTGCTCTGTGAGATGTGGAGAAGCTTCGCGAAGCGCGTGCGTCATGTTTATTAAGATTTAAATATTGCACGCTACTGACCTACCGAACAGAGCAATGATTTGCGTACCCTTGGCCATATAACAGCCCTGGTGGATCCAGAATTTCATATTGCTCGTCGATGGCGTAGCCGAAAATAGCAATCAATTCAGCATCTCCGCTCCTTCACCCAAGGACAAGGACACTGCTGTTCTTGAATGCGCATGAGCTTGTGCGATATTAACAAAAGCCACTGCATGCTTGGATGCGAACTTTGGTCAGTGTTTATTCTGGTATCTGTACAATACCTGACAAATCCATTTGCAGATGAAACAGGTGACCTCTCCAAACAAGTTCACGAAGCAACGAAAGTTGTTTTGGATCCGAGGGCCTTTTATGCCTTTCGACCGAACTGAATGGTGAGCTGCTTCATGCAGATGGAAAGCTCCAATGGATCCTAGAGAGACTCGGATGAGCTTGCATCAAGGTCCTCGACGAAGAAGCAAAAGACCAAAGTCATGTAATGATTTCGCCACTATTGGCGATCTCCACTGCCTTGGAAAGTGCATCCAAGCAGGTAAGCCTCAAGTTAACCCCTGCATGAAGGAATTGATTGGTATCGTTCCAGAACGCAAGTAAGGACATCTTGATCGCATCCCTCGATTTCACTATTTACCCTCACGCGCATACACTCCAATGCAGTGATCCTGACACTTATACATCCACTCTCGAGCTCCTCAACCGTACGGTAGTCCTTTCGGACTCCACCCCCGACCATATGAACACTGTCCCAGCTTCTGTATGCGCCAACTACATCCGCTGCATCTCCGGGGTATATCATAATCTGGCTGGCACGCTGTAGCAAAGTTCCAAATACGAAGGCACAGTCCATTGTCTGAAAGAAAGATGTTCACTTGGTGCACATGCACTCCATGCACGAACGGGTGGAAACAACTTGAAGCACAGATGTTTAGAAGATGGGAGGTACTTGCGGCGTGGTATTCGAAGACTATTCTGCCCTGTGTGGAACGCTAATATTTTTGCGTGCTGTTAACTTGCAAGTGACGCGTTTATGGAGAGCATATTCTGCTCCCTCTACACCACTTCTATTTGCAGTTGAGTTGCGAGTTTTCTGCTGGTTTATTTGTATTCTCGTCAGGTCGCTCGTTCATCTCCCTGCCATTCTTCGACCTCAGTATGCTTTTGTCCTTTCACCCTCTCCAGTTTGCACAGAACCACGAGAGACATACTGTTACGTTTAACACACCGCAAGGTGGAAACCCAGTGCTTGACCGGGGTATGTCTATACTGTCATTATGTTGAACTTTTTCGTGCTCACCGTACCTGTGATGATGGACTGCTTTTAATTATAACATTTTCACCCTATGTTATGTACCGACAACAATCATATTATAATTCATGTTTCTCCTAATAACCATGCTGACATCACACAAGCTAGTGAGGGGAAGCCGTGGTGAACAAACACCCTGACGATGAACATTGCCCTCAATATACTTACTAACTACAAGCGCAAGTGACGGCAATATAGGTGTCCGATCATCTTCAAGGGAGGCCTTCGTCATCAAAATCAAACCACACGGAGCGCCGCTAAGTATGGTCGTCCTAGCTATGCTGTCGTGCTGTTCCGTGATGTCTTCGAACGGTCAACCCATTGATATGGTACGGCGGTCGGGCGCTATGGTGAAATAGCGGAAAAGAGTGGGAGATACGAGGCAGGATCGAAGCAGAGCTGCATGCAAGTCTTCCTAACGAGAAGTAGTGTGAAGAATGCAAGCGACCAAGATGTCGAGCAAAACCGAAAAGATGGAAACCTGGACATGGACATGGAGGGATTGCACGAGTCCGCCAGTGAACAGAAGGCACGAAATAGTCTCGCCTTTCGTGTAGAGTGACACTGGTATCTCAAGTACGGAGTATCGCGGATCTTCGCTCCCAATAATGCTTGAGGCAGCGTGACAACGAAGGGAGGGCCTGAATACCTGCTCGTTTATGATGCCAATATACACTGAATCCGGAGGAAAGATGCTCACAGAGATGAATTCCTTCTGCATAGGTGTCCGAGCACCAAGAAGAATGAACCGACTTTGTTGGATATCGCAACTGGAACCGCAAACAAGTTACCAACAAGATCTGAGAAGGTGAACACGGGAGATCAAGCTCAAGGGTCCTTACTTCAAGGGTGAAGATCAGACACGCACATGACTTGGTGCATAGCCAATGCTTCAGGCGATCGTCTGTCTTTGGTTTGCTGAGTTTTGCGTCGGATGGGTGGGACTGAGAGCTACGCGCCACAAATTAGGGTATGAATGAGGAAGAAGAGGAAGTACGGACATACGTCACGTACCTGAAACACCCTCAACCACCCGATGAAGACCATCACGCTGACTGAGCAGCGTACCTGCAGCCCAAGTCCAAGTGCGGGCATCACACTACGTTGGATCATTGAACGAGTTATTCTTATTCCCTTATCATTGATGTAGCAGCACTGGGACCGGTAGGTGACATGCTAAAGCGCCAGGACGCACCTCGCCCCCGATTTCATCTTGAAGGCGTGCTGCATTTTCAGCGTACTGACAAGGTCTTCAAGGCAACGCATATGCGAAATATGACGTCAAATACGAGGAACGTGCATGCCTTGTGAAAAGTCTATTATGAAGGCGTGTATGATCAGACCATCTAGGCATGCAAATTCAAGAACCTTCTTGTCAACCACGCTTCAACCTGCGCAGGTTGATTCTGGGTGCTTCCGTCCATGTGTCTTCTGCTTCCATAAAATCAGCTCCAGCATGTTCTTGATACGTTTGCGAATAGTAGACGAACCTGATGTGGCATGGAGATGCTTGTTTTGCATGAGACTGGATTGGCGACATTGCCAAAGAGGTAAATCTCTCTCTCCAATCCTGTGATAACGACGACAATTGGGACCTTCTTCCGGCAAATCTCGGGTAAAAAGTGTCGCAGGCCTTAACGAGGGTACGAGGGGCACAAGTGCCACGCACGCCTTACATTACAATACCGATGCCATCTGACCTAAAGCACATGGACTCACGCAGCGGGCTCTTCAAGTAGCTCTTTGCCTCCGCCACTGGCACTGTGCCTCCAGACCCCTCAGTGAGACCTGGGGTATCGATCAGGACGGATCTCTGGCCTGAAATGTCAACCGCGTGGCGTTCAGACATAGAAGCACATCACCAAGTGTCTTTGCAAGCGGTGTTTGCGTGATTGCATTGATGGCTGAACTTTTCCCTGAGCCGGTTGCAACAAAGACAACAATATTGCTTCTCCTCGGGCGCGTCTGCTACATTTAATCAGTAAGAGTGACACCTCAAGAAGTAGGCCACGCACTTCGCGGTTGCTCAATGATGCGTGTGGGGACAGTGATGGTGGTGATCGTTCAGGTCCCGGTATTTCTGTCGATTGAACCACGCTGTGTTAGCTCGAAGAAATCTGTTCACATGGAGTATGTCGTGAGTGTCGAATACTATTCAATGAAGATAGCTCACCTCTACACAAAATAACACTAGTAGCGGGGAAGCTTGACCTCGCGGAGATCCGCATGGCCCTTCTCATGCGAGTGACGATGTTGGAGAGCCTGACAAAGGTCGAGGTTAGATAGCAGATGATCATGGTGCTCCGGGAGATGAAGGTCGAGCGCGGAGCGGAAGAGGAAATGGCATGTTAATACCAGGTATGATGTTTTTGACGTAGCCACATAGACCCGCGTGGGCAAAGTTGGAGAGCGTTGCAGCTAACCGAGGGGACGTTAGTCAAGCACCAACTGAAAGCCTTTATGGCAGTGTTCCATCGACCATTGGAAATAGAGACACGAATATAATGGCCAGTGGGGTGCGATTAGATGGAATGGGAAGGTTCGTGCAAGCGATAACTACATGTATGAATGTGAGAAATGGGAAATCGATATGAGGGAGGTGCAGTGCTTGATCGAATGCTAACGCGTGACCGCCTTAAGGAGAGACAAGTGGTTCGAGAGGAAAAGAGTAAGTAGCACGAGCCTCATTTATAATTATGAGGGAATGAAGCTAATTTATAACCGTGAATTCATGACAGTGTGACATGTAAACTGAGCGTCGAAGGCTGCGTGGGCAGTGGTCGAACGACGAAGCTGGTCGTTCCAGGTGTGTACCAGAATACGCGTCCCGACAAATTCGCTTAAGCTTAGCTAGTGTGCACTGCCCTTAGTGAATTGCCAATTTGAGATGTTACATGACACCGCTTGCCATGCCACAAACACCAGGCAAACCCTAGCCTCATTGTACACGCATGACGGGCGTCAGTAAATACAAATAATGGACAGGATGCACGATACACACCATAATATCTCCGCCCTCCAGTAATGCGCGTATTACTCTGCGTCACCCTCGTATACCTCGTTGTAGTAATCCGAGCTGCACCTACTACAAATTCTACTGCTACTACTAGTGACGGTTCTGAAGCCCCATTATTCACGACAAGAACCCTATGGAACATCGTCTCCAGTTGCATTATCACCCTATTCGCATGCATCTATAGTGCTATTCACCCCAATATTCCGAGTCCTCAGGACAGTCCCGTTCTTATCCTATGGCGACGACTTGGTATCATGATAATGGCACTCATTTTTCCTGAATTGATCATCGCATGGGCCATGCGCCAGTGGTTCAGCGCTCGTCAGGTTACCAAAGAGTTCAAGGAATCGGGGTTTTTCAATGTTCCTCAACCGCAGGAGCAGTCTCAAAGTGAGCCGTGCATTCTGAAACTGGATAACTTCCTCCGACAGCTCACCCCTTAGATAATGGGTCCATCGAAACAACTCCAGAGCAATATGTTGAAGGTGAACTCGACCTTCTATCTTGCACTCCGAATACCTTTCCTCATGGCTCGCCTGCTTCTCAAGATCACGATAGCACCCGGCTTCTCGTAGCGCAACCTGAAGGTGAGCCATCTGTACTGGTGTTTCTTCTGCAAATTCGTAGTACTTCAGTGTCCACTTCAAGATATGGGGGAACTCGTGCTCTTGCGAAGCCATTCAATAAGATGTTCAAGGCTTATGTTTCAAAGCAATCTGAGGGTAGGCCCGATTCGTGCTCTCAAACCATATGCTATGTTTCCTCATGTTCATACTTAGATTATACATGGACTCAGACGCACAGCTTCTTTGTGCTGATGGGTGGTTTCATGCTTTACGATGTAGACCGGAAACCCTACCACACACTACAGCCTGACGAGGTTCTCGAGCTAATACGTAAAGGGTGTATTGATGCCCCTACCCTAACGGCAAAATGGATCCGCGACCGGAGCAAAGGGAATGTGATATCGAAGGGATTGATCATGCTTCAGGTGGCCTGGTTTATTCTTCAGCTCATCACCCGCGCCATCTATCACCTCGAAACCACCCAACTTGAAGCAGGGGACGCTTGCCTTTGCGGTTCTCAATTTCCTGACCTATGCTGTGTGGTGGAATAAGCCTCTTGATGTCCAATGTCCGCATCCGGTGTACTGGAAGTCGACCGAGTCAAAGCCAGGGGATCACATTGATGAGTATGTCTGCGCCTCAATCAAATCTTACCACTGCTGATTATGTCTGCCTTAGTGTCCCAAGAAGAAATCCCTTCGAGATATTTGAGGCACTGATTCCATTCCACCCACTTGTCGAACTGATAGGCTCGCGTGACATTCCACATCTCGAAAGCTCCGAGTTCCAACATTCGATGGCAGCATCGAACTAGACATTTCGGACACGCGGATTCTTGGGTTTGCTGGGTTGCTTATAGCAACCATCTTTGGCGGCATCCATTGTATGGCTTGGTTTTTTGCCTTTCCCGCATATCAGGAACAGGTCCTATGGCGCATGAGTGCCGTCGCTATAACTTGCACACCCTGGCTTGGTTTCCTCTCTGGTTTGTTCTTTGCAACACTGGACTGGTTACCAGATGCGCTGGTAATATTTTTGTTGTACCATGTGCTATGTTGTACATCGCAGCGCGTGCCATCCTCTTGGTACTCATGTTCACCACTTTACGCAATCTTCCTCCTGACGCATACAAGGTACTGTCGTGGACTACGTTTGTGCCGCACTTGTAGATTTTGCTTATGGTACTTGTCTTCATACTTTTGTAATCATATTCACGCAGTGTCCTGGTAATAGACGATGGACTCATTGGATTGTTTCGAGAACCGAGTGGAATACTTAGAGGAGGACGCAATCACATGGCCTGCAGGTGTGACGCGAATCGTACAACTAAAGTCTTACTTGAGTTCAACTTGCTCTCAACGAACTTAGGGCTGTTGGGACGCTGCTGCTGATGCAAGCGGCCGACGAATGGACAGGTTGCAAACATTCCCGATCGACAGGAGACATTTACCTTTGGACGTGACCTAACATGCAGCGTCCGACTCTTTTCTCCAGAGATCGATGCTCTGCATGGAAAAATTGTATTTCAGGAGAAAGGTGCGTGAGTTGTTTGCCTAGTACATGCAGTGATACCTCTGGGATGATATATTTGCCCTGCAAGCTCTCCATCGATCCATCGACGGCTGCGCATTGTGGACGGAGTGAAGGAGGAGAACCTCGAGGTGGGGTTCAGGTGGACGCGATTGAGTGGGAAGAAGATCATCCATGGTGAGTCTATGCTTTTTCTTTTCTGGGACATCGGATCTGCGGATGATGTGGGAGTGTACAGTTGGCGTTTTGGATTGATTTAATTTTTTACGTGATGCAGGGTACATATACTCTCGCGATGAGAGGTGCAGAGCAGACGGAGAAAGGAGCTGGAAAAGACAATATATATCTCAGACTCTATGAAAGATCTCAGGACGAGTATAGTACCTGGAAAAGACAATATATCTAGTGGTATGTTAGCTCTGTAGGGTAACGGGAAAACTGGGAAACGTACATCTCAGACTCTATGAAAGATCTGAGATGTTCGTACGACTCGACTCGTTCTTTATAGTAAGGTTAGCATAGATAAGAAAATCGGCGTATCATAGGAATAGACTTTGGTATATTTGACGTGCCTCTGCTAGGCATATGCATGGGTTTTGAAAACCCGTGTGGGTGGTGGGTTGGGGTACCCCTCGGGTGTGGGTGTGGGTCTGACCTTGCACCACCCATACCCTTACCCATACCCTCGGCTCGGGTTGACACATGAAATTGTGAGGCACTAGTACTAATCCGAACGAATCCGAACGAAACATAAACTCCGCGAAGCACAACTGTAATACAGTCTGTCAAACTAAACCTTAACACACTACAGTATCCTCAAAAAAAACCACCACATGCATCTAAATATGTTCTCACAAACGGCCCGCCGAGTTTCCAAGCTGACTGATAAGGCCAAGGCAGCCATCGAGGAGAAGCTCACTGACTCATCGAAGAAAAGGAAGACTGATGCAGATCAGGTGGGTATGGCACCCGGTCAATCGAAAAGGGTAAAACCTACCCGATCGAATGGGCCTGCCGAGGATATACAGTCAGAAAACACAGTGCCTCCATCCCCTGCCATACCGAAGCCTCCATTGCAGGCACATCGCACTGTTGTTCAAATTGAAGAAGCAAAAGCACATCAGAATGTAACCATGGTTGAGGACACAAGTGAAGATGAAGACAACATACCAGAGCGGGAATCAAGTCCAGATGTCAAGACTCCAGAAGACGAGCTGAGTAAGATGAATCATTAATTTAAATCACATTGTTAACAAAAGCATAGAACGACTAATGAAAGAATGGACCTCACTGGTATATGCCTTCTTTAACCCTACTCCTCGTATTGTTGAAATTAATGGGCGCCGCGCACATGAATTTAAATGTGATGCATGTGGATGCAAAACAACCATTCGAAGGTTCCTTGACAAAAAAGATGCGAGGTCGACGGGCAACATGCAGAAGCATGTCAAGTCCTGCTGGGGGGATGCTGCACTGACTGCTGCCGACGATGCAAAGGATGCAAAGGAGGTCCGGACAAAAATCGTTACCGGTATCCTATGAGACGGGTCAATCACAGAGTCTTTTGAATGTAAGGGGAAGGGGAAGGTCACATATGCTCACCGTCAGCATACACGCACCGAGACAAGGTGTGTAATTGAGCTTGCGATAGAAACCGAGAGGGAACTGACAATGTTGCAGAGCCGAACTAGTCCGCTGGGTGTCAGAAAGCCTGCGGCCATTCGAGATCGTGAAAGACAGAGCTTTTCAGTCGTTGATGAAGACTGGAAGGCCAGAATACTACATACCTTCCCCCACAACTGTTGCACGTGATGTCAAACTCGTGTTCGCACGTACACGCCAACGAATTGCTAAAATGTTGCAGGTTAGTTTCTTCGCAATCACAATTTATCATACTAACCCAACTCACAAGGAATATGACGGTAAAATGAACTTTACCACTGACGGATGGACGTCGATGAACCACCGTGCATTCGTGGCATTCTCAGTCCACCTGGAGCACCAAGGTGTTCCACTAAGCTTCCCATTAGATATTATCGAGGTCGCGACAGTACGGAAATGACTTACTCAGACCGTGCATATATTGACATGTTAATGCATACAGTCACATACTGGCGAGGAGCTCACAACTGTTTTTGCGAGCATGCTAGAGGAATTTGGGGTATCAGAAAAGGTAGCAATCTAAAAATAACAAAAGGACTTACAAGCTAATGTCGCGAGCCATAGATTCTGAGTGTTACGTGCGACAACGCATCTAACAACAATGTTATGATCGCGAATCTCGCCACGTTGGTGCCCGAGTTCGCAGGGAGTGCGAGTCATACAAGGTGCTTTCTGCATACCGTCAATCTCGTAGCGAAGTCCCTCATTCGCGAGTTTGATGTGGCAAAAAAAGAAGCCAACAGAGCCTTGGATGGTGAGGATGCAGAGGTAGCGAATGAAATCGATGAGCTGAGGAACGATGATGAGAATGAATACGTAATCACTTCCCAAGACTCGGACGATGAATTGACAGACAACGACGACGGCTGGGTGGATGACGTCGGATTGTTGCCAGCAGACAAGCACAACGAACTGCAAAAAAACATACGACCGGTCAAATTGGTACTCCTGAAGGTAAGTATACCAAACCATACATGCGCACCTTTAAACTAAAGAATCCATCAAGCTGCGCAAGCTTGGATATAAGCTTATAAATTCCACAACGATCCTGCTCCCGGCCTGGCATGAGATCCTTGGCGACTTGCGCATGACAAAGACTAATATGCCACGAGATGTGTCGACCCGGTGGAACTCGACTTTCGACATGCTCGAGTATTCTCTTGGACATCGGAAGGCTATTGACACAGTGACACAGCGCCGAGAGTTAGGTTTGCGCAAGTTCGAGCTCACAGACTGTGACTGGGAGATAGCCGAGCAACTGCGCGATGTACTGAAGGTGCGTCTTTGTCTTTGTTTGAGTTCATTTCATTTGCTTGGCTAAGCAGGTACCACTGGCAGATTCTGAAAGACGCAACTTTGTTTTTCTCGCGCTCGACCCCAAACCTTGCTACAGTCATTCCTGCAATGGACTTAATCGACAAGCGACTTACCATGTATTCCCGCAGCAAGAAGTACCTGCCATCCATTCGCGCAGCTGTACGACTAGCCAAGCTAACCCTCAATCGCTACTATCAAATGACGGACAAATCCGAAGTATATCGTATTGCTATGGGTGAGTGGTGTTTTAATTTTTTCTTGTTTGAAACCACTGACCATTTAAACCACTGACCATTTTGTTTTTCTACATAGTGCTACACCCGCGTCACAAGTTATCCTATTTCAAGACGGCTCATTGGCCGGAGCAGTGGATCGAGACAGCGGAAACCCTGGTGCGCACAGAATTCAACCGTTCCTATCTTGAGTTGGAGATCATCGACGACGACACATTGATGGATGCTAGACCAACCGTCAACGACTCGCAGACGGTTCGTTCACTTTAAGAATCTCCACCTTTCATTCACTGACCGTATCCTAGAACATTTTCGATAATATTCCAGCACTTGCGGCACCCAAGGCCAACTCAACTAACGAGCTGGACCGCTATCTCGGCATGGACATTGAACATGTTATCGACCCCATCTCCTGGTGGTACGAGCGCCGTGATACTTATCCACGTCTGTCACGGATGGCATTGGATTATCTTACTATTCCTGGTGAGTCCGATTCTCATTGCCAATTGTTCTGAGCTTCTGACATTGTTTTGTAGCTACCTCGGTCGATGTCGAGCGGTTGTTCAGTCACGGTCGCCTCTTACTATCTCACGTTCGTTCTCGCCTCACTGCAGAGTCAACTCGCGCACTATTATGCCTTAACTACTGGAGTCAGCTCAACCTCATCAAGACCGAAGACATTGTCAAAGTTAGCTCTTTACCTGACGCTGAAGGTGACGAGGACGAGCTTGAGGCCGGGTGGGATAGAATCCAGTTGTCTTAAGTAGACTGTTCATAGTTTTTTTTTGTACCCTGCCATATGTCATTCTACCTGCGGGTACACCCACGATGGGTTGTACCCGTGGTGCTTATCCCTTTACCCATGATAAAACCCATACCCGCACTGAGGGTATGGGTATATGTACCTCGGGGTACGGGTGCGGGTGAGAGCGCCGCTACCCCGGGGTTTACCCGTGCGGATCCCTAGATGGAAAGTACACCATATACTTTGGGAAGTCAAATGGGACACTAAATACACCAAACTGGGTCCTAAATCACATGGCATGGATGACTGGAGCACATGGGAGAGTGATAGGAAGTATCTTGGTTGTCAAACAATCCTACTCTTATGACAATGCAGTCATTGACATCGTGAAGGATGATATGTTAGTTGTTAATTACCTGTTGAACAGGTCAGCATCAATTTATCAAATGGAATTCAATAACTTCACGATACTAATATGATTTCCAGTATTTTGCACTACAACATAATTCCTAGTACGTGATAACGACAAAATATGACAATTCTGCACCTCGTTAAGATACTTGTATGCCTTAGCTGCTCCAAGGTTATGCACCGTCGCTCATATTTGATTGCCTTAACGTACACGTACAATTTGATTTAATAGGTTATGATCTTCTACAAAAAAAAGGGTGAAATGAAAGTTATTTGCTAGAAAGGTTATGACAGCTAATCGGTTCTATTAACTTTGAAGTTGCTGAGAGTTTTTAAATTACATACCTGCTAGGTCTTGGTTACTATGAAGCTCTTGTACCACAGGAGAAATATCAATAGCGGAACCCATTTGGGTTATGATGCAACTGCAGTTGCAAAACCAGAATATGTTGTGAACCTCTGTTTTGGAGCATAACTGCATGTAGTTAATATTGAACATTCAGAATAAAGTATGTAATCACCTCTTAGAAAATATCCTGGTAATAACTCACACGTAGGTGAACAGTTCATGATATGGATTTGAGTGAGCTGACACTGTGCATGACATCATATATATTATTGTAATGATGGGTGACATTTGTGACTGTCACAATGTCTAATGGGACCGAGAAACCAGCTACAACGGTATAACTCTAGATATTTTACTTCTGCATGTCTAATTGAGTCACCAAGACGTGATCACGCACCATGTGGTTGCTTCGTGAGGTTCATCCTTCATCAGACCCCTTCGCCAGGACGGGTACAGCATTATTAGTGATTTTCTTGGAACAACAACACTACTCAGCAATGGGTTCTAAAGCTGGGCAATGCCATGACGGTATCAAGCAATAGGTTGTCACTAGCAGTGGAGATGATATTCTGAAGCATGTGGATCACCCACATTTGACAGTGCTGATATAAACTCCAAAGAGTTAGTATACCTGTCCAGAACGTTTGTTGTCTTTGCTGGCTCTCGGATCAGCTCTGTCAAAGTTTAGACTGGCACGTAAGCCCTATGTAGATGGTCTTTGAACATGTTCAATTTTTGTGAGGACGTCTACCTGTTCTCGTCCGTCCACAATGATGCTGCTATGACATCATCAACGTCATACCTCGTACCATGTCATAAACGATGCAGAGCCCACTCCTATACAGAACAACTAACAGACCAACAATCATGATCTTCGACCTCACTGAGCATCACAAAACTTAAAACAGAACCCAAACTACTTAGTCTCTGCCCAAATACTGCAAAGATGTGAATGGACTCCAGGAGCAACTGGTCATATCCTCACCGACAAAATCACTGATGAGCCCTTAATTGGAATTGCTGTTGTACACGTCTTTGACTTCAGGCTGCAATGCAGTCCATCAGGCAGCTTCTTCAACAAAGACTACGGTACATTGGATAAAGCAAAGTACCAGTTTATTGGTGGAAGACCCCATAATGCAAATGGGTTCAATGAAGACTTTGCACGAACCCATACTCTTCTCAATAACATCCAGAATCTCATTGCCAAGACTCAGCACAAAAAGGATATGCTTCCAGACGGACAAAGCATCAGATTTGCACGAAGTACATTTGAAAAAAGGGTGCGTGCCTCGAAACTTCACTGACACAAGTCGCTTAACACCAAACAGGAAATTGCTGTCCCTGACTCGCCTACTGCAAGTAGAAAGACCGTGTATCTTGAAGATATTGAAAGTGAGACTGGCCCTTCACAATCCGCCAGCACTGAGATGAAGAAGAAATTGGAAATGGACGAGGAAACGGCTAATTGGCCAATAGCGGATGAATATCGCGAAGATCTCGAGCCAATCATAGCCCATTACAAAGCAGTGCCTCTGTGCATCTATGATGAAGAAAAACAGTTCATAGAGCCTCAGAACGTTAACAACGCACTACGAAACGCTCTTGTCGAGGTCCACTTCACTGTCAATCACACTTATCTTGCTAAATCAACGCCTCAGTCAGACTCATTCCGTGCCAACATCAAGCAAATAATGATATTAAAAAAAGGTAAACCTACAACCACGATCTACATGTCAGATCCTAGGTGTGGTCCAGTTATGACCACAGCTCATCATACTCCACCTCCTCCCGAAATTCCTCTGGCAAAGAAACTGCACGTTGACGAAGCTGCTAAGAAAAAAGGAAAAGACAAAGCAGATGAGCGGCCACTGACACCTGAGACTTTGGGAATCTCATTTCATTTCTCTAAATAGCCTCCATGCGTAGTATCATACAATCTTGCAATATACGAAAATGACGCATGTCCCCATCGAAACAAATACCTTATATGAGGGGCATGTCCGCGCAAATCAAGCAAGGTCCTAGATGGCAACGCCGGCCCCTAGTACTGGCATTGCTAGGTAAGGAATGTATCATTATCACAGTATAGCCTGCTTCGTGTTCGAACATTGAATCATGTTCTGGCTCCCTTCGGAGTCCACAGTGGTTAGCTGCCCGTGTGATTAGCTTCGTAGGCAAGAACTATGTTATTACACTGGTACCCTGCAAGGATAGCTACAGCATCATCACCACCAGTCCACTCGTCATCCCTCCATTCATGGTACAAGATTGGTAGAGAGGCAGCACTTCACTGATATCATGCAAACTTTCATCCCCCAAGCCACTACGCAAGTCAGGATTCGATGATCATTGTCCCAGAGCAGAAGAAAAGAAAAAATACATGAGATATACGCTACTGATTAATACAAAAATGTGACGTCAGGAACAGCACGAAAGCAAGAGCACACCTTCGCGACACGGGGAGGTCATCGCGGACACGACAAGCATTAAGGAGGGCATCGTCAACGTGACCGTGAAGGAGGTACTTTATTAGCCTCCGCAACATGATCCAGCTGCGCACTCCGTTTTTGAGCGAGTTCGTTCTGGCGTTCTAGACTCCTGTCATACCAAATCATCAGCACAAGATCTTGGATGTGCGAGCAGGAAAAGAGGAGAGATGAGATGAGGAAAAGAGGGGAGGGAAGGGAGGGAAAAAGCGCAAAGGGAAGGACAAACTTCATTTGATTCTCCAACTCCAGCACCCTCTCCTTCGCACCCTGCCTCTCCCTCTTATACTTCTCCTCCCCAGCCCTCAATCTCGCCTCATACTCCTTCACCCTCGCCTCCCATTTCTGATCAGCCGTAGTCGTCTTCTGGTTTATATTCGAAATTTTCTCTTCGCTTAGGAGGAGCTGGTTTTGAACCACCACTAGGCGTTTCTCGGCGTTTACTGCGCGGGACAGGAGGGTTTTAGTTTCTTGCGAGTCGCCTTGGGTCGGTCGTCGGGATGTTACTACTTGAGAGGTTAATTCTGCATTAGTGGCCTTGGCAGATGAGAGTCAGTCAAAGTCGACGCAAATTAAAAATACTCATAAAAACACCCACCTTCAACCCCTCGATCTCTCCCTCCTTCGCAGTAAACTTCCGTCTCCACGTAGCCTTTGCCTCACCATACGCCTTCACGCTCGACTCGAACTTGTCGATCTGTTTCCACCGTACATCAAGCTGCCTCCGCATCTCAGCAAGCTTCTCAGTGAATTTCCCTTCTACTTCTTTGACGCGTTTGTCAAAGTCGAGTTGGATCTGGGATAGAGCTTTGAGCCGCGTGATGAGATTGTCGTGGAAGACGCTGAAATTGGTGAATGGCTTCGTTTCTGCTTGATTGCCTTTCTTCTGCGAAATGGCATGTTTATAAGTGAGTGGCGTGCATCAAGAGAAGGACGCTCACGGGAGTCTTGTCCACGCCGAGGATTTTATCCATGTACTGATATATCGTAAGCAGCAGCGTATTCCGCTCCGTAAGTTGATCACGATACTGGTTCTCAGCACTCAACAACGTCCGCTGGTCCTTAGACAACCGCGTCTCCAGCTCGTTCACTCTCGTCCTATACCCAAACAGCTCCGCCTCGGCAGTCTTGAGACCGTTCTGTGTGCTGTCAAGCTTCTCCGAGAGACCGAGGCGCGCCTGAGTTTGGGTGTTGAGCTGTGTGGTGAGCTGTTGTACTTCGAGCTGGAGTTTATGAACCAGATCTTCACGATCACGAGTCGTACCCTCTCGGTCGCCGACATCTTTCCTCGTACGAGACAGTTCGTCTTCTAGGCGGTCGACATCGCGTTTCAGTCTGTCGACCTCGAGCTGCAGCGAGAACCGCGCGGTCGTATGCGTCTCTCCGAGCTCCTTCGACCGCTGCTCCATGTCCCGAAGCGCGTTTTGGACAGCTTCGAGGTCACCTTGGCGTTGAGAGAGGAGAGACTGCGTTCGTGAGAGGTCATCGTGGGCGCTACGCAGTGCAGAGTCTTTGTCTTCAAGTGCACGTCGTTCACGTCGGAGCTCAGACTCGTGTGTCTTTTCTACATCGTCGAACTCGCGCTCAAGACTCTCCCGAACTTCTTGCTCGCGTTTGACTTCGGTTACGAGGTCTTCGATGTGCCCCGCTAATTCTTCCTGACGGGCTCGGTGAGCGTGCATATCTTGGAGAGATTGGTCGTAGAGTTCTTGGAGGTCTTGGAGTTGGGATTTCAGCCCTGAGACTTTCTGTTGTGCTATGTGAGATTGTGAATTTTGAATGAGGATAACCGTACATCTTTGAGCGCAGATGCGAGAGCTTCTAGTGTTTCGCGCTCGACTGCATCTTCTTCTCTTTGACGTTCGTGATCCTCAGTCATGCGATCTGCGTCTTCCTCGAGCGCATATACTTGCTTTCCGAGATGCTCGATCTCCTCGTTTGCTGCGCGGAGCTCGGAATCTTTCTCTTCTGCTTCTTGCTCAAGGTGTGCGAGTGTGGCTTCGAACTTGGCATGGAGGTCGTTGGTGTTGGCTTCAAGCTCTGTGATATTGAGGCGGAGTTCTCTTGCTTCGTTTTCGCGTTCTGCAAGGACCTATATGATGGTGAGAGACGGTAGACGAATAGGACAACGAAACAAACATCTCTGAGCTCCTCGACCTGACTTCTGGCCTCTTCGACCTCACCCCTCCACTCTTCCTCGACAACGTCGACGACACGATCATGCTCCTGAATCAAATCATCGATTTCCTTGTTCTTGAGTTCCAGTTCGTCCTCCTTCTGTTGTAACTCAATCGTGGCGGCAGCAAGCTTATCCCGGATTGCATTGAGATCGTCCTCCACAGCCTCGCGTTCCTCTCTTTCCTCAATTACCTGAGCCCGACTCTCACTCCTCTCAATGCTCTCCGCTTCTCTCCGTCGCTGTAAATCCTCAACCTCCAGTTGCAACCGATCAGCATGGTCAGCAAGAGCTTCATTCTCCTCCTCGCGTACTATGAGAAGTTGATCGCGCTGCTCGAGCTCACGACGAAGTTCCTCATTCTCCGCACGCAGATCCTCGACTTTGCGCACATATCTGAGATCTACAGAGTCGTCCCCACTGTGCTCAACGATAACCTGGGACTTCCTCAACTCCCTGATCTCGTGCTCGCGCTCCTGGAGCTGCATCTCAAGATCGCGTTCGCGCTCATGCAGCTGTGTCTCCAAATCGCGTTCGCGCTCATGCAGCCGCGACTCCAGATCATGGTCACGGGTAGAACCACGCTGAAGACGCTCCAACTCGCGCTCGAGCTCCAAGACAAGTTTCTTGAGTTTCTTGATCTCAAGACCGCGCTGTTGGACCTCGATCTTGAGGTTGATATTCTGTTTGAGAGCAGCATCTATCTGGTCTGGCGCGAGCTGCGCAAGACGTTCCTCGAGGAAATGAACGCGTAGTTTGATGTTAAAGTTCTCTTTTTTGAGAGAGTCGATGTGCTGTTATGTTGGTTAGTATACATAGAATCGGGTGGCGGAGTTTGGTTTACCTTTTCTTGGTCTCTTAAAGATAAAGCAGCGCCTTTGCCTCCTGGTGCGCTTTGTCTTGGCCGTCGTGCGCGTGGAAGGGGTGTGTCTGGGCCATCAGCATTGCTGGGAGCGGGTGATGATATCGACGGGACGCGGAGTGGTCGGCCGGGTGTACTGGGTCCTGATACGAATGACCCGAGCGACAGATCCGGGTGAGTACCAACAGAGGTGTCTGCACCGTTTGGAACGGAAGACATGCACGTTGGGAGCACGGGGAGAGAGCTTGATTACTAAGCAACACTCAGTTGTCCTTTATAGGGACTATTCCATCTACTTAAAGTTAGTAGATTAGTCTAATAATCATCGGTGTCTGCGCAACTAGCCATGTCGATGGCCATGGAAGTTTGTTCTCCTGTCTCATCGAGCAGTCCCACCTCGAGTTGTAGAACGCCGAGACCCGTTAGTGATTTTTTCACGAAGATAGACTACTGTCCTTGCTGGAAATCACACCTGATTTGTTTTCAGGCGCTCAATCGCCTCAGGAGCTATTCATAAGGATAGACGATCATGATTATAGTACTATTCCACTACCCCACCTGCCGCCCAATCTACGCAGTCTGGAGGTAGTTGGGAGGCTGTGCTCAATGTTCAATATTCAATCTCGAGCACTTCTTTTCTCGCGATCCCTTGTGGGTCCAGCAGACGAATATCAAGATCGACATACATCAGGATGCATTCCTCCCCCTGCCCAAGGTAGGTTCCAGCCTCTCCTCGCTAATGATTCGCGTAGAAACCCAGTCTGATTACAGTCTCATGCGTCTCAAAGTCGTTTACCCACACCAAACTTCAAGCTTCAATCCTTGCGTATCACTTATATCTCGGGGTTCACAGCGCAGTTTCCTACCTGCTCGCTGCTCTCTCGCTCCCCAATTTACGCATGTTTGAAGTTAGCGGTGTAGAACATTGGCCTCATGAGAGGCTGAAGATATTTCTGGCACGGTCAAAATGTCCGCTGGAGAGCCTGACCTTTAGTGATAGGGTGATGACGACAGACGAGCAGCGAACGAATATGTTGCCCCCATTCCTTCCCTTGATGTAGTAGTGGGTTCCAAAACGTACGTCGTGAATATTTTGTACAAGTCTCTATCGACTATTCATGAAAAGACCCAAAATCGAGCAGAGTTCCCAGCAAGTTCAAGCGTTCAGATCGCATGCGTCCGGTCGGAGCGCGCACCAATGCGGTTGGAGTGGGATGGCATTGACCCCACGCTGTACCATCCTGTAGCGGACATCCTGTATTGTTTATATGTCATTGAGGGACTTCAACATTCAGCAGCGCTACTCACGTGCAAACGAGGAAGTGCCTCGGTGACGTTTAGTGCAGCGCCAGTGGGCTGCTTGCCGCTCCAGAAAATCTCTGCTGATGATGCAGCACGCGGCCACACGATCGGGTCGACATTTTGGGGACCAGATTGCTCACTCCACAGAAGTTGCTCGCCTACAGATCGATCAGAAAGTGCAGATTTTAATCACCTCGAGACTGAATGATATTTACCTCCGAGAACAAGTTGGTACTGCGCCTCGGTCAAGTTTGCCAACGGATCGAAGGTATATGCCTAACACAACATTGTGAGATGTGTAGTTATCCGGAACATTATCGATACTTACCTCGGACCACGTCTTGAAGGGGTCGCACCAACTGTTACTGTTCGCCCAAGGCATGTCAGTTCAGATTGAGTGCGATGCTTAAGATGAGGACTAACCCAGCTGGATCGTCTCCCAGCCATTCACCAGCACCACAATCCTAGAATAGCAAGATAAGGATCCTTATGTCCTGCGGGAAGAGTTTATGGACTAACCAGGTAGAAGTAATTTGACGGTGCGTGAACGATCCTGAAGCCCCTTTCTACCACTGCTGCAGCATCTGCGGAAGAAATCCAGATCCTTTCAACGCAACTGAATCAGCAGAACCAGATCATGATATCAATATACTCACATCACGATAGTCTCATTTGAGAGCGTAATGTTCCAGTTGAGGACCATTTCTGAGTGACCAGCTCAATTCAACACCGCCATGAAGGAACAACAGACTCACCTTCCCATACGACCGGTGTCTTGCCCTCGGCAATCAGTGCGCCGTGAGTGATCTGGGTAAACGTGTCCAAAGCTCCGTTTAGCGTCATGCCGGTACTATTGAGCTGCTGCTGCGTGAGGTAGTCGTCGGCGTAACAGTTCGTGTTCAATTCATCGCCGCCGGTGCTGAAATAGTACGAAGGTAGGGTCTTTGCCACATTGGTGAGCAAGGAAGCAGTGAAGTTCACGACCTCAGGGAGTGCGAAACGAAGCTGGCCGGCAGGGGGCTCGTTGGCAAAGTCTGACCACGGCCTAGCGTCAAAGCACGCAACATATTCAGGGTAAGTGGCTCCAATGATGGCGGTGTGGCCGGGTGTGTCGATTTCCTGGTGGAATGACGAAGGTTTCTTTGCAAAATTGACTGATAGGTACTGACCATCATAACATCGATACCTCTCTTCGGGAACACCATCAGCGAACAAAATACCGTGACAAGGGGAAAGACGTACTGAAGCAGCATACTGTACGATGTATTGGACATCACTTGCGGTGTAAACTTCTTGAGGAGAGTATGCACCGTTGATAGCAAGCTCGGGGTACTGTGCAACTTCAAGCGGGAAACTCTGGCTGTCCGTGATATGCCAGTGGAAAGTATTGATCTATCTAGCTGGTTAGGGATCACAAGATAGCACGTCAAGAAAACACTCACCTTGACCCAGCTCATCGCGTCCAAAGTTCGCAGAATGTCGCTAACCGGGTAGTAGTTCCTCGAGGTATCCAGTTCCAATCCTCGAAAAGGCTAGGTACCTGGGTTTACGCAGGTGACACCAAAGTGGAAGTGATAACTGCTCACGTATGCAGGAGTGTCCGTGATAGCAATCGGGGCGAGTAAAGTGTAAGTTACTCCTCCATAGTAGTAGAAAAGCTGATTGAAAGTAGTGAGTCCTCTGTACAGACCCAACGTCGAGTTCGCTGTCAAAGTAGCCGCAGAGCCGTCTGCTGGAATCGTCAGTGCGTACTCCTCACTACGGGTACCCAGGGGCTTGACAGCTTCTGATGAAATGGGTTCTGCAGTAGCTCCGCTGGTGAGAGACAGCGTCAACTTTGAAAGCGTCATCGCGCTAGCAAGCGCGGTAGTGTCGTTCGCGCCGCGGCCTACCACGAGACGTCCGAGTTTGTCGTTTTCGAGATAGTACTGTGATTGCGCAACCGCGTCACCTAAATCCGCCGGTGCGCCTTCGATCTGCACGTCAAAGTAGAATGTGGGGGATATCTTGAGGGCGGTCATGCCGGTCTGGAGAGTAGTTGGGATGGGCCAGAGGGCCAGAACACCAGAAGGTAGGAGGCATCCTGCAACAAGCGCCAGGAGGCCAAGGTAGCGAGAAAAAGCCATGAATCTTGTGCGGGTCAAAGACGCGACCAGTTCAACTGACTTATAAGGCCCAGCTGAGGGATCATGTGCACTTTGAAGATGCGCGTAGTACGTACGTAACGCTAAAAATATGAAGCGACGGAATTCCAATGCAGTGAGAAGCTTTGCATGCGTCCAGCGCTGATAGGTCCAGTGTGGAAGGCTTCGGAAAAAGTTCGGATACTGATCAAGAAGCATGAGAGCTGCGTTCAACGGCGCGTTTGTCGCGTGAAGCAATCATGTGACCAGTGACTATCTGGCAATTTGAATTACCGTATTAACCTTGTTCTTGACATCGACTGTTATGTATGATGGGACCGCGTTAACCATCGGACAAAGCAAACACAAGCTGTATGTCGGGCGAGATCATCCATGCGTCCTGCGAGAGCAAATGATGCGTATGCGCTCAGCTCATGCAGCAAGTTCAAGTTATTTTATGCACTGACAATATTAGGCAGACCGCAGAACTTATTCTCCTTCAAACAGCCATCACTTGTATGTCAGCTGACTTCGAATCTGTCTTCTCTGTTTCCGATATTCTATCGGAGGAAAACCCCAAAGTGATGACAATCTCCCTTCCAAGAGCAAAATAACCTGTACACTATACGATCTTTTACGATCTTCAGAATTGCCATCGGCGCGGCGTCCGGTGATCGCTAGCCGTTGGACAACTGGTCGTGTGGTGAGATAATTCTATCCTCCCCGAGAACCAAAGGCGAGGTGGAGTTGCGGTCAGCTGGTGTTGATTTTATCTCAGTAAAGTGATAAACCTTGCCACAGCTTTACTCATTCTCACAGGTCTGGCAGGCATATTGAAGCCACCCACGGAGCCCCAGCTGTCTCAAAGATAACGAGCCCAAATGACTTATGTTTCTATTTCGGCTATGAAACCTACTAACAACTACTACGATATCCGCCAGCCTATCGCTTGTGATGCCACTACCATTCTCCCATATAATATTCGTGCCAAGGGGCTTCGATCATGGTCTGTCGCTTTCGTCGTGTCCCTGAAAGCTGTCTAATGTTGCATCCAGAACAGTGCTTGTAACTCGTTCCGAGTCAATCCGTGGGTGCTGACTGCAATAGGGTAGAAATTCGTGAGTCGTCAGATCTCATTGCTGTTGATTGACATTTGTTTCCGTACAGTACCTCGTTCACTGTGGGGGTGTGTATACCTGAGAGGAGAGGATATTTTCATCTCTTTGACCCGTCGAGCTGCCGTGGGCATGGTGTTTTTAGGCGCGGTCTTGAAGAAACTGGCGCGCTGTTTGGCGGCAACGAAGTAAGCCGAGGCATCATGAAATGGAGTAGTGAAGTGCTAATGAAGTAAGTTCGTGGCGCAACACTGCTTAATAAACTTCTAGTGCCAGTCATCAGTGACATTAACCGCGTTTGTTCGATACGGCACAATCATGATTTCTCTCTGCAACGTCATTTGGTTGGAGTCCAAGTCCTAAACAACACCGTGCAAACTGTATTCCCTGCATATCATTGGCGTTCTGATGCAAGTTTTTCAACAACAATCCATTCGGCTGTCGAACTCATGAGGCTTCTGATGTTCAAGAACAATACATTGTAAGTACTTCGCTCACATGTTATGGGACTTCACAGCTTCTGAAGCAATTGGCTCCTGCTCGTAAGAGACAGCATCAACTTTGAAAGCGTCTTCGCACTGGCGTATGCGGTAGTGCCATAATTTGCGCCGCGACCGACAACGAGACGTCCAAGTTTGCATGTATCCCGTGGGTCGCTTTTACCATATTACTAACCAGCTAGTGCTATACCTCCTTGGCTCACTAATCTTATACCCTCCGCCCCCCGTCTTTCTTCTCTTCTGAGCTCTCCGAGCAGCACCTCCCGATCTCGCTCCGTATTTATCATGTCTAACTATCCCCGCTTTGTGATACTCGCACAGTTCTCAACAGCGATTATCGAGAACTATAATCTATCATAATCACGGGGGCCTGTTTACCAACAATGGAGATGATGAGAACGGGACACGAGGGAAGTGCTGCTGTCAGTTTGTGAAACAATGTCGCTTATATCGTGAATTCGAATGCAAGACGAGGAGTGGATCAGTGATGTGATGGCGACATTGTTATAGCCTAGCTTACATGGTGCGATCTTGATAACGAAGTTAGTCGTAGTCAAAGAACCTAATCACAGGTGGAACTATAAACTGCACCATCAAGCATACAGTTCGCGAAGCCTTTCAAGTACACGATTTCAGCTCGTCACTTAGTGCAAGTAGGGATACAACGAGATAAATATATCTGTAAGGTTTCTCCAGACTTATTTCTCGTTCAAATCAACTTTGGAACATCAGATAAATGAGTACCGTGACGAAACTTCGAACCAAAAAACAAATACTCCTGCTCCCTGCAGAGTACCCGACGACTGTTAATCAACACTTCCCATGCTACACACTGCCACTAGTAGATACTGGCACGTGCTTCTGGAACGTAATTTGAGAGATGCAGGATCCTGCATCGGAGCTGGCTACGAACGTTAAGGATAAGGCGTGGTCCTAGCACAAACATTTGCACGAGCTGGAAATTTTGAATAAAACCAACATAAATCTGAACTCCCGGGGAAGATGCGTTCTATAGAAATGATGAACCGTGCTCGCATGCACAATGAGAGATCAGCATACCCTTAAGAGCATTGGAGACCCGTTACCAAGCTCAAAGGCAGAAGCAGCAACAAAGCTAGCACGTTCATAACGTCAGCGGAAAAAGAGAGCCTCATTCATACTATGGGCTCACCTCGAGAAGTAAACCACACGAGTTTTCATCAACACCGTGAAATAGTCCCCGATAATACCTCCTGCCCAGTGTCGTCGCAGTTCACGGAAATGGTTTGCAGCATTCCAACCTGCGAGACACAGTGCGTGAACCTCCCATACAGCGTTAAGTATGCAAGTTGTGGACTCCAGATGTAGGACATCTTCCTCTAAGGTAACAACGCACTGATAGGTGCCGGAGAGAATGTGCCCTTCTGGTATTCGTCAGTGAGCCTGTCATCCATATTTGAGGCTCACCCCCTGAAATATGTCTCATCTCTATTGCAACTATTACTCCACTGGTGATATTGACCGCCAGGAATATCACAACAAGAAGTTTCAGCACTTTTCTAGATCGCTGGTACATGGCATGTAACCCAATGGCCATGATGACTTGCGTGATGTTTCAGTAAAGTCAATATCACTGAGAGATATCGTGACTTCGTAGCTCACTATCCAGTATTGCAGGTACGACCACACCCATCCAACGTCGTGAGAGGTACAAAATACGGCCTGATAACTCCAGTCGGTGATCAGCCTTGAAGGATCACACACTCGAAATAGACTCACAACTGTTGTAGTCATTAGTCCAACAATCTGGTTGCGAATTTCACTTACCCCTACGGCGGGTACAATTGATTGGATATATAACATTGCAAAATACTCACTGCATCGGTCACCGGAATTGTCAGAATAGGTACTGCATCATGCCAGCGGTTAGAACGAACATGAATGTGAGGAGATATACTCAAAAGGTGGGTGCTGATCGTGAGATGACTGATTAGCACAACGCCAATTCCTTCGGCCTCCCAACACAGCAAGCCGATAACAACCTAAGATAGCGTACCTAGGATATTTTCAAGTCAGCACTACTTGCCAACCGCGCTCATGGCGCAAGCTACGTACAGTGAGATACAGAAAGGTCATGAGGGACCGACGGCCTCTGTCAAAAGTTGAGTGTATTTTCATGTTGTTCTTCTAGTGTGAGACTCCGCTCACCCAGACCAATTCGATCTGTAAAACGAGTCTTAGCGAGATGACTGCTCAGGTATAGCATCAACCTACCTCTTGTCCAAAAGTTAGTGCTGCAGAAACCATAAGGATATCGGCGGTTCTGGAATACTATATATGTTGCTCACCCCAGTCATATATTACCCAAGAGGCAGTAACTACGAAACCACAGCCAACGTGAGATAGGGACATCAGTGTCGCCATCCGACTGGTTCTCCACGAACCTATAAGATAGTTGGCCATACGGTTCGCACTGATGGTCGACCAAATACTGGGATCATATGAGATTAGCGTCATAGTATTGGATTTGATACTATCGGAGGATGAGTATCAGTAGCGAACTTGGTGGATGTATGATGATTTCATTCGTGCCAGATATACTCCAGTGCTGAAATGAGCGTCGTCGTAGGGATGATGTCCGTTCCTGCCCGAAGTAAGATTTTCGTGTGAAACGAAGTACCAAGGAGAAGCCAAAACAGGGTCCCCCGATTGAATCAAAGCAAAGGTTGGTCGCGAAGCTGCAAAGCGATCATATGCGCGGAATGTTTGAACACCGTAGACCTGTTTGTTATTTTGACAACGTGTCTTGTTTCCATTCCCTCGATGAGTTGTATATGCAGTTCGACAGTATTACTTCACTAGATGAAATTAAGTAGCTCCATCCAATGCACAATGCCCAAGTGTGATGCGACAATCGAAAACCTTGCTGTCTCGACAATTCTCGATGGACATCGCATATCTCTGCCTCGCTGGGCTAGACCTAAGGAGCGTAACAGCTCTTCTAAGGTCTGCACGACAACAAAAAAGTCAGACATAATACACAGGGGAAGTAACGAAGCAAAGAAATAGCTCACCTGTGCTACCCGGCCTGCAATTAATTCCCCACCAAGCACAGAGTCCCAATACCCGATCTCCTTCATCATACTCAACATGTGTCGTATCACACGCACCTTCTGGTTCTTGCCTCAGTCAGCGTTTCCTAAAGATGGTAAGCGTATGGTCTGATTTAAATTGCATTACGCACTACATCTAATGCATTGTGCAGTTGATACAACGGTGTCGCATCGATTTTCAAAGCCAGATACTTCGTAATCGAGGCCTAGTGAGAGAAAATGACTCGGACAGACTCGGACGCGCCAATGACTGCAGGAAGCCCAGCTATACATTCAGAGCCGGCACGTTCATTTATAACGTTGTTCAATTGCACTTTTCGTTGGATCCATACACCTATGTAGTGGTCACCAATACCCAAAACTGACTGCAGATCAGCTGGGCTGTGTGTGGAGAGTTCATTTAGTGAAGTTCGGTGGCGAGGTTATATTACTATGAAGGTGAAGATGGGCGTACGCCACGTATCACGGTGTTTGATAGATGTAAGTTGACATGCATGTGCGAGGAAAGCAGGTCATACTGTCGTGGCCATATAAGCGATCCTCGGCGAGCCTGGGCCCAGTATCGGAGGTGGAGGAACTCAGCCGAGCCTCCAACACACTAATGTCAACACCACCAAACTTGTGTACGGGCGCTTCCGTTACCCCTTTATGGAATTTGAACGACTAGAACCGTCCAACAACGACTACGTGCACGATGGAAACACGTTCGGACGAAGCAAGAGTATTGGTTATATACACAGGCGGGACTATCGGAATGCTCGTCAGCTCACGAGGTTATGTTCCTGAGCCTTATTTCCTCACCGACACGCTCCGGAGCCAAAAACGGTTCCATGATCCTTTGCAAGACTCACTCTTCTCTAACGCTGCATCTGTAGAGGGTTATAGAGAATGGAGCAATAGCGGCAAGTCCACTCCAATCAGCTCAGACAACGCCCCAACTCCAGGTGCATCCAATCAACCCACCCTTCTCGTCCGGTCCTCCCGCCCAATTGGTAGCACGGGTACCCTGTCTCCGTCTATATTTTCGCAGATTCAGAAAGCGATTGAGCAACCGGAATGCCGAAAAGTCGCTGATGATGTCTACGAGACACGTCTGCCGAGTCTTGTAACTCCCCGAAGCATCGTTCCTGGACATGGACATACGAAACGCATATGCTATGCAATTCTCGAGGTTAGTCATTCCTATGTATTCATCACTCAGCCAATAGCTTAGCAAATTCAGTGGAATCCACTGCTTGATAGTAGCAACATGGAAATGGACGGTGCTCATTTTTTGCATTCCTCTCAGATTTCTCCCGTTCATGATTTTCACCAGGACAGATTGGATCCGCATAGCCGCCGAGATCGAGCTAAACTACACTTCCTTTGATGCATTCGTAGTACTACATGGCACCGATACCATGTCATACACTTCCAGCGCACTCAGCTTCCTGCTCGAGGATCTTGGTAAAACTGTTGTACGTCTCACATCCTCCAATAATATGATCATCCTCACATCCCGAGAGTAGATTCTTACTGGAGCTCAAATACCCCTCTCACAACTTCGGAACGACGCTGTCGACAATCTTCTTGGAGCACTGTCTATTGCAGGTAACTACATCATACCAGGTAATTCTAATCTTATGATCGTGCAACCGTGGTTTATCTCTCATTCTAGAATGCAGCTTATATTTCAATCATACATTGTATCGTGGTAACAGAGTGTCCAAGGCCTCTTCCTACGACCTCAATGCTTTTCATAGCCCAAATTTTCCCCCGCTTGTAAATGGTACGCAAGCATACATACCACCTCCGCAGTGGTCATAAATTTTCTTCTAGTCGGAATAGATATAGTTGTCAACTGGAACGACGTCCTACGTCAGACCAGTCTTCGAAGATTTAGAGCCTACAAAGGAAAGCGTTAATATTTCCATTCGTTCGACAACCTTACTGACGTCTCCCTATAGAAATGAGTCCCCATGTCGGTGAGCACCTACAGGACACATTTACATTCAACCTGACACTCTCTAGCAACTCTCCGCCTCTTCCCGGGCATGACAGGCGCCACTGCTCGGGCATTCCTTGCCCCGCCGACACGTGGTATTGTTCTAGAGACATTCGGTGCTGGAAACGCTTCCCAGCGTCCAGATGTCCTGGCTGCATTCAAGGATGCATGCGACGGAGGCGTCGTTATTGTTGCTATCTCCCAATGCGTCAAAGGCTCTGTATCAGGTGATTACGAGACAGGACAAACACTAATCCAAGCTGGTGTTGTCCCCGGCGGGGACATGACCCCCGAGGTGTGTCATCTTTTGTAGTTATTGTGCAGCTGACTGACTATCGAGCAGTGTGCTCTTACCAAGCTTAGCTACCTTCTAGCAAAACCCGAACTTACCGCAGCCGAAGTGCGCTCACTTATAAGCCTTCCTTTAAGAGGCGAGCTCACGCCACCGGTGTCATCTCTGCCTGCGGCGCCCTCGTCGGATGATGTGAACACAGACCTTTCGGGATTGCTTTCTCAATTTGTTCGTCTCTCTTCATCTGCACGGAAGACAGAAATTCCTCAGGTTGTGATTGGAGAAGAAGCCCAGGACGCTGCAGCTCCGTGGAGTCGTACTGCAGCAGAGCGGGCGAGTACGGAGGCTGCGCTCTTACCGTTTCTCGTGCATCTTGCTGTTGCACGGGATGATATTGAGGGACTTGAGTTCTGCCTCGCTTCAGCAGGCACAGCCTCGTGTTCCGGTGTGACTGAGGGGACGACAGAAGTCGTCGTCCCAGGAGGTATCGTGAATTGTCTGGATGCGGGGAGCGGAAGGAGTCCTTTACATGTCGCCGCTTTAAACGGGAACATGAGGTGCGTCGAGAAATTACTGGAGAGCGGTGCTTTGGTGCATCTCAGGGACGGATTGGGACATACTGCCTTGTATTATGTGAGTGATTCGTGATTTTAGTGTGGTTTAAGTGGCTGAGGGTAGCAGGCTGCACGCCAGGGCCATGCTGGCATTGTCGACACCCTTGTGAGCGCAGGTGCGAATCTTGGGGGGATGGAGAATGAGGCGGGTTATGTGGGGCTTGCGGTGCAGAATGCAGTTCATGCTGGAAATGAAGCTGTGGTGGAAATTTGGAGACGGGCTGACGTGAAACCTATGGATTAGTTATTAGTTGAGACCCTGCGACCTTGTAACAAATTTCATACGTCTCGTTAACGTTATGTACACAGTACAGTCCTGTTAGAGAAAATGAATATGATACCACCACGATTTATCTGCGGATCCGGTTAGATCTCAGTGCGAAGCTAACCTCGTGAATTGCCGCACTAACTCTACAACACTCTAAACCTTTTTGTCATTCTTGAATCTTCATGTATGCATGCTGCAACGGTTCGGTTATTCCAGCACCCGCGGAGAACTCGCAAGGTGGTGTAATGCAACCGAAGAACGAGGGCTTCGCGAAATGTCATAATACACGTGACCGACGCGTCGTGGGATCGTGTTTATTTTTATTTGTCTTTAAGAGGATAGCACGCCTCGTGTACCCCACAAAAGGGTGTTTCACACCTTTCACTTTTCCCCAGGACCGGTCAGTCCGCCGTATATAAAGGTCTGGGTTCCGCTGGTGAAAAGATCGAGGCTGACCTTCTCTTCTCTTTCTTTCGTCTTACAGCTGGTCATCGCTGTAAGAATCTAACCTCCGCTAACCTCTCTCTCACTCATCCTTTGTCTACTGCGGACTACTTTCGCACAACGATCAGATCACTGATTTGCAGGTTGATATTCAAGTTTCGAGTCAAGTTCGAGTTGAGAAAATCAGCATCATGGCTTTAACGATAGCAGCACACCCAATACTAGTCAGAGACCACGCATCGCGCGTAACACGGGCGGGATCCGTCCTCGTTGACGCAACCAACTTGCACCGTCGTATCAGGTCTTCACCATCGACGAAGCACTATAACCCTCTTTTCCCAATTTCCTCCCGCCCGTGCAAAGCCCCACCTACTCTCTCCCTTTCAGCGACATACGCTAGCTTCTCGCAGTCGCAGGTGCTCCTACCATCTCCCTCCGATCTACCAGACGTCCGGAGTGTCATACCCTTCCCTTCCACGTCACCCGCAGATGATGTCGCTAGCGTAATGGATGTCAATATGTTTGACGGGACGATCGATAGCGTTGATTCGCAGTCTTTCCCATTGGCCCCGTTTCCATCTTGTAATGACACCGCTTCCCCGTGCTCTGCGCAGACCCGTCTTCGCAAACGGCGTTCCCAAGCCATTGCCACGCTCTCCCAGCCAACAAGTCCCAGACGGGATAAAAAGGCCAAGTCCAGGGAGAATAGTAGGTCCGGGAGTGCCGATGCGACCATGCGCAAGCGGTCTCGGAAGAGTTGGCGCCAAGTCGCGGATTTGATGTTCCTCGCTACCGTACATCGCAGTCTCGTGTCCCACTGCAATACGGATCCGTGTGACTGTGTTCGTGCAGAGAATGTTGCGCCAGTAGATGCACAGACCCTTGAGGGGCAGGATGTGCTCCTGGCGCGCAGGATCCAGACACGACTGATTGAATATGGATGTTCGCCGGTAATTGATGGCATCCCGGCGGTGCCTCACGATAATGACGCGTCCATTCCTCCTTGCGTGCAAGAAGAGTCATCTCGGTCTATGCACTCCGACACACTCCTAAACTTCCACAGCCTATCCTCTGACACGCCCTCGCCACGATCATCCCCACCGCCCACAAGCGCCCCCATGCCCTCTGTCCTCACTATGCCTCAGCTCGTCGCCACGCTGATGATGCGATACAACGACCGATGTAGCACGCGTCCGCGCTCGAGCTGGAAAGCTCGCCGTGCTGAACTGTCTTCCGGCCATTTCGTCGAGCGGAAGTCGCCCCTGTCTGTAGCTTGTAGCTAGCAGACTTGTGCTCGCTGGCTTCCCTACTCTGATGAGGCAGAGATTGAATCTTTGCTGCCAGGCAACGTATCTTGCTGTCGAAGCATCAGATCTTACCGTCGACGCATCACATATCTTCGCCGCGGCCACGACGCATCGTATCTTTGCCATGAGGTATCATATCTTTGCCACGAGGGATCTTATATTTGCCATGAGGCATTTATCTTCTTTATGTATTTTCACGACGTTTCACGGGCGCTACGACATGTCATACTGTGTATTGATAGTCATTTAATTTTTCGCTGAGCGTGCTGAGTACGTGTGCCGCTAATTTGTGGTCTTGCTTGCGAGATCTACGTAGTGCTATGCAAATCAGCGTATTGACGATGCGATGATCGAGTGAATCGTGACTAGGTCAAATGCGAGATGGAAGCTTAGTCCTATTGAACTTGACTCCTATGCATTGTTGGTCTTGATGGGATGTGCGCGGCCGCGCTCCAGTGACACTTAGGCACCTACAATCCCGATTCCTGAGCGCTTTGTTATTTGTCTGGGTCATCAACGTTCAACGGTGGCACTCTCAGCACTACTCCATCGACTGAGAACTGATGCATCAGGCTCTATTTGTTTCCGATGTCCTCCTGGACATATTTGCGCATGTGAATAATTTATCATCTACTGCATCATCTACGGGCCAAAGACCATCATCATGGACATCCCTTGCATCACTTGCAGCGACATGCAAAGCCTTCCACGAGCCCGCGATGGATTTATTGTGGGCCAAAGTGGATTCTTTAGTACCACTGCTAGGCTGTGTAACGAGGCTACATCCACTGATATATCGTACATCGGTGAGTGCAGACTGCTCCCGCTCTGTTCACTTTTCGTTCATTCAAGGCTGATCGAGCATCTAAATAGTATGACTATGCCCCCTGGACAGCAGGCGTCGAACCATTATCTGCAGACGAAACCCCTCAATTTTTGCGCCACTCCGCCCGTATTCGCTTATTGAACATACCAACCAATCAATGTGTCCAGCTCCTCTCAGTCATCCCCGTCGAGGCATGCGTCTTCCCGAGACTGCAGTCTTTAAATATTTCCAGTAGCAAATACTTGGGCATATTCCTGTCACACACCCTGCGCCATTGTTCTGTATATCCTGTCCACCTGCCACGATCTATCGGGATTCCTCATACTACTGGGTGGGACTTATCCATCAAAACTTTCGACAGGAGCACAGCAGATCAGCTATCCCTGCTGTCTGACCGTGTCCGTTCATGCAAGCAGCTTGTAACTCTGTCTTGTCCACCGCTCGACTGGGCAGCATGGAAGCACCTCTCCAACCTTCCTACCCTGGTAAAAGTGAGACTTCGTGAAGTGCGTGGTCATGTGACCCCTCCTTGGCCGTTGGAGCGTATCATCAATTTCTCACCGTTTCTTAACCTCACGGCTCTTGCCTTCACGGTAGACAGTGCTGCATACACGAGCACAATCATGCAACACTCACAATTCCCCTCGTTGAAAGAGTTTGAGATCACTATCGAAGTTTTGTCTTCGATAGAGGCTGAGCGACTCTTACGTGCGCTGTCCCACTACCAACAGACCCTGGAACAGCTCACTGTTATTTTGGGCGAATTTGATGACCCCAAGCACAACTCTTCGATAGCGATTTCACAATTTCTTTGCTTCACACAGCTCCGAAGTCTGCGGCTCGATTCCTGCATCTATCTCGACAACAACCTCCTCTTGGAAGCCATTTCAGCTTGGCCGCACATCCATACTCTACTTATAGCAACCAATAGGTTTCGTCCTCCCATTACGTTCCGTGGATTATTCACAGCGCTCCATCAATGTCCACGCTTGAAATCACTGCGAGTGTTAGTTGACACTACGAACATCGATGTCGATCCTGATGCCGAGCCAATACCACATACCTCCCTACAAACATTGGAGTTGGACTCAGCCGAGCCTCAGCTAGCAAATGCTGAAGCTATCGCTCGTTTAATCCTCACCTGGCTCCCTTGCGTCTACGAAGTTGAAGAATTCTCGGATGATTGGGGGCCTTGGGATGAAGTCAACATGCATCTCACATCTTTGAGAGCTGCCACGCTGCATGCTACACAAGCCGCCTCGAATACCTGAATTCAACGCATTGAGATACATTCATGTTCGGGGAACATCCTGGAGTTTCTACATTTCGATTCGTGTTCTTTTGTTCGTGCCTGTCGTCGTCGGTATGGTTGCTTTTCACTATCGTTGCAATTGTTTTCTCCCCTCTCACGTCGAAATGATGTATTACATCGGGTTTCACGCATTGCTGTAGAGTGTCTTGTAGTTGTCCCCACCCACTTGAAAGAACCTCCTCGAAAAACTCAATCTATGGACAGTTAACGCATCCACATCTTTGTCCGCATACCGCTAAGTACATTCCGCGAACAGTTGGCCCTGCGACTGTCCAGGCGAGTCATCTCCCCAAGTTCTTGCTCGCATTACTACCGGTGTCTCCGATCCATTATGTCGACAAAGTTTACCATCTCCCACCGAGTGTCTAAAGTGAACAAGGTTCGCCGTTCCGATTTGGGTATTAACAATATTATGTAATGTTCATATTTGGAGTCCCGCGGCAACAAGGCCATCGTCGTCAACAGCTACATGACATTGAGAGCACGTATGTGTGGTATGTTTTCCTGCTTCAAGTCAGAAACTTAGAATGAGATCTGTTTTCATTCCAGCTACCACTACACTGCAGACACGTGAGGCATACTGATTATTTGCAAACTTTCTTCTCACTGGGCGACTGTAACTCTGCACTACTTGACTCCATCGACTCAGAACTGATGCATCGAGCTCTACTTATTTCCGAAGTCCTCCTGGAGATATTCACGCATGTGAATCGGATCCTGAGGCCGGAACCATTGCCCACTATTGGCCAAAAATCATTGGCTCGGAAATCCCTTGCAGCGCTTGCAACAACATGCAAAGCCTTCCACGAGCCCGCGATGGATTTGCTGTGGGCTGAAGTAGATCATTTGGAACACCTGATGGGCTGTGTAACGAGGCTACATCCACTGATATATGATTATACCGGTATAAGGGTCAGTGCAGGCTCTGTTCGTTTCTTTTGTTCATTGGCTGACCGAGCATCCAAAAAGCGCGAGTACAACTGGTCATTGAGTGTCGAACCACTATCTGCCGTTGAGGCCCACCAATTTCTGCGCCACTCTCCCCGTGTTCGCTCATTGGATATAACATCTATTCGCTTTGTTCACCTTCTCCCTGTCTTCCCCATCGAGACGTGCGTCTTTCCGAGGCTGCAGTCGTTAAGGTTAGCCTGCAGGCCTCCCACCTGCGAAAAATTGAACCTGTTCCTGTCCCACACGCTGCGCCGTTGTACTCTATTGGTCGTCGATAATTACCTGAAATCTATCGTGACCCGCTGTGCTGCTTTGGAGCACGTATCCCTCCAAATCTACCATGGGGGGACAGAATGTGAGCTGTCCCTGTTGTCTGACAGTGTCCGTTTGTGCAAGCGGCTTGTGTCTCTGTCTTGTCCACGACTTGACTGGGCAGCATGGAAGCACCTCTCCGACCTCCCTACCCTGCGCAGGGTCAAAATGCATGAACTGCGCGGGGCCCCTCCTTGGCCGTTAAAACAGGATACCGTCATTTTCTCACCATTCCTTTATGTCACAACACTTTCTTTCAAAGTACAAAGTGTCGCCTGCATTATCAGTGTCATTCAACACTCACAATTTCCGTCGCTGAAAGAGTTCAAGATCTCTGTCGGAGTTCTGTCTTCTGCAGAGGCTGAGCAACTCTTTTGTGCGCTGTCCAACTGCAAAGCATGCCAGACCCTAGAAAAAATCAACATTATTTCCTCTGCTCGCGGACCTCAGGATCCCCCAGACAATTCTTTAACAGTGATTCCACATTTCCTTTGCTTCACGCAACTCCGAACTTTGCAGCTCGTGTTTTATGATTCCTGTATCTACCTTGATGACGACCTCCTCTTGGAAGCCATGTCAGCTTGGCCGCACATCCGCACTCTGGAGATAGAAGACTCAGATCGTCGTGATCCGAGCGTTACATTCCGCGGATTATTGATAGCCCTCCGTCTATGTCCACACTTGCACACACTTCGAGCGTCGATTGATCTTGTAAACGTCAATATCGATCCTAACGACGAGCAGATACAACATTCCTCCCTACGAAATTTGGGCTTCAGCACCGTGTCTCCAATAGCAGATGCTGACGCTCTCGCTCGCATCATTTCCGCCGTGTTCCCAAAGGTTGCCGAAGTTGGTGACTTTATGAATGAGTCTGATGCGTTCGTAGACCCGGAGGAGTGGCATGAAGTCAACATGCATCTCAAATCTTTCAAAAATACCGCGCTGCTTGGCTATGATGACACAGGAGCCGCCTCGAATACCTGAGCTTGATGGGATATATGCATGTTTTGGGAAGCATCTGGAGTTTCTACATTCATTCCTTTTTGTTCGTTCGTGCCTGCCGTTGTTGGTATGGTTGCTGTTTACTATCATTGTTTTCTTCCCTCTGTCCGTTGATTTGCTTTATTACATGGGGTTTCCCGCCTTTCTGTGGAGTATCTTGTAGTTGGTGTTCGCCGCATTCAAGTGAACTTGCCATCGCGACATCGGAGAATATCTAGATATGGAAGTCAGGCACTTCGAAGGTTATGCAAATCCTCGCTATAAACACGACGTGCCCACTGCCCACCACTGATCAGTGTCTTGGCAGAAACGATCAGCGGCGTCAATCCTCAGATGCATCGAGGCAATGGTATGTGCCTGGGCCACAGCGCGGATGCCGAGCTTACTAATGCGATTAGCTAATTGTAGGCTTTATGGAACAAGTACGTAGGGGTACGAACTTTGTACGCCAACCTCAACTTTATCCTCGGTGTCCAACTTTCGGTCGCTCCGCTTGAACCAATTTGAATTGTTGTCAGCTCAAAGCCGTGGATCGCCAGCCCTAGTGCTATCGAAGCGTTATCCATGGTCGCACTCGGGGGTCACATTTTGCATTCCATGTCGCTCAGTGGGATGTAGAATGTTACGCCCGACTCAAGCCAAGCCCTACTGATAGCGAATTACCTCGTTACACCCTTGGAGCATTTTGATAGTTAAGAAGCTTTCAAGAATAGGCCAGGTCAAGTTGCTACATGCTTGGATCCGCGATCTAAAAATGTTATCAATCGTTTCATCCTCATCAGCAATCGTCAATTGTCAATCATGATAGAGCGTTCCGTCTCCCTTATGTTTCAAATTCCGCGGTAGGATTTGGCCGGGGAGCAGGAATGGGATATTCGAAGTGTTGTTTGATGTGTGCGTCGTTCGTGCTATTAGTACTCTCCGTACTCAGATGCTGATTGGGCGCTCTGCAGCTTAGAGAAAGACATCCACAATCCCTCTTAAAAGTCCACCTCGACCGTACTCAACACCATCGATCTCCAGCAAAATGTCGCAGCTCATTCCAAGCACTACGCCCGAGTACTGTATCTGCAGTCACTGTTTTCCCCGCCGATGAACGACGAATGGTCACCGGCTCACACGACAAAACGCTTCGTCTGTGGGACTTGAGGCCCAGGGAAAACTGGACATGGCCAAAACCGTTGGAATCGCGCGAAATATGACGAATTTGGGAGCAACATATTTCGCTATAGGAGACTCGCTGTGGAGACTAATAGAATATTTCGCATCCGTTGTGATCTTCTCGAATGTTGTAGGGTATGTTGAGAATATTCATATCATATTTCACCACATTTCTTTCAGTTGCGTGTGTGAAATAAAATCGGTTGCATTCGCGTGAATTATACTATAATCTACTGATACAAATGCTTCGGCTTGTGATCAGAAAACACGATATGCGACCAGAAAGCACGATAACGATGCGAAACACGACAGATCAACACTACAGCAGCAATTTGCCAGCAAATACAACACAGCAACAAGGCTGGCAAGCGAGAGCGAACAACCGCGGGGCAATGAGGCTGGCAAAAGCAGGTGAGCGAGAGCAAACGACTGTGGGGCAATGAGGCGAGCGAGAGCAGAGGACCGTGGTGCAACGAGGCAAGCGAGAGCAGACGACTGTGGGGCAACGAGGCAAGCGAGAGCAGATGACTGCGAGGCAACAAGGCAGGCGAGACCAGGAAAGCAATAGGGATACTAATATTATGAACCGTCGGCGATGTCGCTATTCTTCGTCCAGCCCGCGTCCCATCCCTAGCGATTCTCAGCGGCTCAATAGCAGAGAGAGAGGCGGTACTTACTAGCTGTTTGGCCTTAGTATCGTAAGACTGTAGACCAAAGTGTCAGAAGTACCCATCAACAGAGGTAGCACTAAAATACCTTGATCTATGGTCTAACACCTTTTTCTACTACAAGTGAACATAAGTTATTGAAAAACGAGAGTGAAATCAAACTTACCGCCAGTGGTTAGCACAATCTCGGGATCATAGAAGCCTGTAGAGAAAACAGCGAGACAATACCATTTGCGAAAAGCAGCGACAACATACCTGAATCCACAGGCTCACTGTCAATAGAGGAAGGTGGCGGGGGCGGGACAAGCTGCGGGAAAGATGATGGTGGGGAAGAAGAACAGCGGGAAAACTCCCCAAACATTAACTTCTTTGGGGTGCTACAAAACTCACCCAAACAAAATGAGCTCGCGAGTCGTACGATGTTAAGTGGAGTTTAGTAAGCAGTGTGTCGACGAACGATGCGTGAAAACATCGTGTGTGTCGACAAAAAACGCGATCGACGACGCGACTAAGGCGATGCAAATCAACAACGATGTAATGATGTTATAGTGCGATGCGCAGACGATGATGTCACTGAAGATTACACAATAAATAATATGTCTAAACAATATTTTACGCTATCCTAGCCGTTTTGGCCATGTCCAGTTTTCCCTGGGCTTGAGGACAGGCATGACTCGGATGTTGAAGAAGATGGAAGGGCATCACGATAGGGTGGTGGCATTGGCAGTATCACATCACGACCATAGAAATACTATAGCTGTATGGATTCTTATAAGAGACTAGATTCCTAAGGGGTTTTCACTTGTACACTGTCTTACACTATCACACCTACCTATGGGGGTTATCGGATTTACTCTCTGAGTCTCTCACACAGGAACACGTGCAAATCCTCATGCTTTTTTGTTACTAAACGCGTGTTCGTCTAGCGGCTGCAGAATTCACCCAGACACGCTCATGTGACCTGTGTGACCACCAACTGCTTGTGTGTGCCACTTAGTACTACTTTGTCCATAAACATAGGACTGATGCATCGGGCTCTACTTGTTTCTGACGTCCTCCTAGACATATTCGCACATGTGAATCAAATATCATCTCCTGGAAAAAATCTGTTGTCTCAGAAGTCCCTTGCATCGCTTGCAGCGACATGCAAAGCCTTCCATGAGCCCGCGATGGATTTGCTGTGGGCTGAAGTAAATGGATTACAACCACTGCTAGGTTGTGTAACCAGGCTACATCCACTGATATATCGTCATAACCGTGCACCAGTGAGTGCAGACTAGTCCCGCTCTGTTCATTTCTTTTTGTTCATTGGTTGACCGAGCATCCGATAATCAACTAGTGGGATGACACCTGGGCAGAAGGCATCGAACCATTGTCCGTCGATGAGGCCCGTCAATTTTTGCGTCACTCCGCCCGTATTCGCTCATTTAACGTACTACCCAATCGCCTTTTCCCGCTCCTCTCAGTCATCCCCGTCGAGGCATGCGTCTTCCCCAGGCTGCAGTCATTAAGGCTTTGCACTGGCCCATATTTGGGCCTCTTCCTGTCCCACACCCTGCGTCATTGTTCTGTATTTACCGTCAATGCAGATCTGCCACGATCTATTGCGATTCCTGGCGCAACTTCGGAGAACTTGTCTATCGGAACTTTCGATAAGAGCACAGCAGCTCAGCTGTCCCTGCTGTCTGACCGTGTTCGTTTGTGCAAGCAACTTGTAACTCTGTATTGTCCACCGCTCGACTGGGCAGCATGGAAGCACCTCTCCGACCTTCCTACCCTGGTAGAAGTGGGAGTTCGTGAAGTACGCGGTCATGTGACCCCTCCTTGGCCGTTGGAACATATCGTCAATTTTTCACCGTTCCTTAACATCACAGCTCTTTCCTTCACGGTAGACAGTGCTGCATACATGAGCACAATCATGCAACACTCACAATTCCCCTCACTGAAAACGTTCCGGATCAATATCGAAGTTTTGTCTTCGATAGAGGCTGAGGGGCTCTTTCGTGCGCTGACCCACTACAAACAGACCCTAGAACAACTCACTGTTATCGTGAGCGAAGATCACGACCCCCAAGGCTATTTTACAGCGATTCCACATCTCCTTTGCTTCACACAGCTCCGATTTCTGCAGCTCGATTGCCTTGATTCCTGCATCTACCTTGACAATGACCTTATCTTGAAAGCCATGTCAGCTTGGCCGCACATGCGCGATCTGATGATAGAAGATTCTGGTGATCGCCCTTCCGTTACATTCCGCGGGTTGTTCACAGCGCTCCGTCAATGTCCACGGTTGGAATCACTGCGAGTGTTAATTGACACTGTGAATATTGACATCGATCCTCATGTTGAGCCAATACAACATACCTCCCTACAAATATTGGACTTAGAAACAGCCGAGTTTCCCGTACCGAATGCTGAAGCTGTCGCTCGCATCATTTTCACCTGGCTCCCTTGCGTCGACCAAGTTAACAAGGTTGCGGATGATTGGGAACCTTGGGAAGACGTTAACATGCATCTCATATCTTTGAGAGCTGCTGCGCGGCGTGTCACAGGAGTCGCCTTCAATGCCTGAATTCAATGGGATATATTCGTGTTCGGGGGAACATCCTGGAGTTGCTACATTCATTCGTGTCAACTCATTCATGTCGTTATCGGCATGGTTGCTTTTTACTATGGTTGCAATTGTTGTCTTTCTTCGGACAGTTACATGACTGTATTAGTGTTCATGTCTTTCTGCAGAGTATCTTGTATCTCTTTCCACACACATGAAAGATCCCCCCGTGTCATATCTATGGAGTTAAAGGACCATCTTTGGCGGCATACCAATAGATTCTGCAGATATCTCATCCGTGACTATACCAATAAATGCTCTGAATATCCATATCGATACTACGGCCGAGTCATTTCAATACTACCTCGAGTCCCATACTCATGACATGAAAGCTGTTGCTCGCTGTCATTGTCTCCTTGATTCATTGCGTCGACAAAGATTACCACCGTGTCTCCTGTTGAACGCGGGGCCAGTCTAAGATAAACAAGGATAGTTTCATTTCACCCAGCAGGGACAGTTGCCTTCGTCTGTTGTGATCCATGTAGTGTGACGCAATTCGAAGGGAAATGATACTACAATGTGATCGAGTGAATCAACGACAATGGCAATGAGTTTGAGTTTAGAACCTGTCTGCGATGGCACACGCACATGCACTCCTCTACACTGAAAAACTCTCTGTTGGATCTTCCGTTCATCAGCCAACACTACTGCAAGTGGATCCGGGTAAAAGTGCACAAACCTGGTTTTGTGTAGGTTCGACAATAGAAACCAGGTGACACAGATTAAAAAAGGACTCCCCTCTTCTTCGAACAGCCCAACGTTGCCGTCACTGTCCCGGCTGGTCTATGGAGAAGGCCAGCAAGCATGCACCTGGGCGGTCATAATGAAGCTCCAGTTTATGTGATAGTATAATAGGCAAGAGCCTAAGAAACACTCTAATGACCAACACAGCGAGTGTTCCAAGATGACCAGGTCAAATGTTGTCAGTCAGTAGTTGTATGATATATCGAGGTGAGGGACGGAACCTGTGTCTCGACTTCTATACGTCGGCTTGATCACTGACAGCGCCCTGAACCCGCGCAGCCTCGCATGACGTATAAATTGCAATTGTTGAACAGGGAAAGTTAAACTGCTGTTAGATGGTAGTTAAATGCGTCAATCCAATGGCCTGATCAAACGAAGCGTCACGCTGACCATGATTACAAGCAAGTCATGGACACCTGATCAACGCCGAGGTTGTACGTGTCTGTGTTATGCGACACTTACTACGAGCACCCACCATAGGGGCCCCCTCTACATGCGTTAGCCCCTCCTGCGACATCCGAGAGCCAGCCGAGCTCCAGGCATCGAACCCTTGATCAATTTGTTGGAGGAAAAGATTGTGAGGAGACAGAAGAGGTATGTCAAGACGCTGAGACCGCAGATAAGAAGCTCATTGACCCTCCGACAATATGCGATGAGCTTGGGATTGCGGCGATCTGCAACTACTTATTAAGCTTCGTTGCCTGGGTCAAATCGCTATTCCATACCTTTTGCTCGAAGACGATGAGATCTGTGGATCCGATTCCTGCCATCTTGTAAGCTTGTCCTATATCAGAAAATTTGGGTTAATGCTATGCGATCAAGGTTGAGGGCACACGGACTTGGACAATACGGCTCTGGTGCGAATCCAATGTACCTTGAGGCAGCGAGGAGAGTGTCCATTTTGTGAACTGTAGCACACGTATAAAAGTTAGAAGATGCAAGAAGTACACCTCTTTCGAGACGCTGAAGTGGACATCATCCAGGATGTGGGCTGATAAGGAGTGGAGGCCCTGTACTCATCCCCACGCGCATTTGCAATGATGCGTGAGCTGGTCTGTGAAGTTAAAGAAGCAAAGGAGACTGAATGCCACGTCAAAAAATTCGGCCAACATTTTAAGC